>JAJJKW010001470.1:0-141846 GCA_023805745.1 Isotricha sp. YL-2021b | reverse complement strand
TCCTCTTTGCTGCAATACATCATCCATTTTCTTAACCTCTTAAAACTCATTTTTGATTGTATTATAGAATAACTCTACATTCAGTATTGCGGCTAGCGAGATTCGGCAATAAGCTCATTTATTGCCATTATGGCATATTCGCAGTCTAAAAAACGACGCCCCGTTTCTTCGTATTTTCTTTTCAGAGCATACATCTTATTTCGAACTTTAAGCAACCCGGCTAAGTCTTTATCCTTTGTCTCCGCGTGAAGCTCACAAAGTCTGTCGTCAAATTCTTTATATTTAGCATAACCTTCGCTATCAAAATATCGTCTCACATCTCCCTCCGTTGCTTAAGAGTTTCAAGCAATGACTTTTCTGATTGTTTATACTCTTTTAAGAAGCGATAATCAGACTTACTGATAACAATCTCATCTTTAGAGACTTTCTGATAGCCTTCTTCAACAAGCCAAGTGGCAATAGTAACATAATGCTTGCTGCTTTCAAGCTGTACCTCTGGGTCTAACGACACACAATTATGTTTAGGTTTTTTTGGACATCTGTCATAAAGATAGCAAGATTTTTTAGCAATATCCTTTGCTAGCTCAAGTACTCTTTTAGCTTTAGTCATTACTATTTAACCTCTGTTTTGTCTGCAAATCCTTGTGCTTACGCTTGTACTTCTCCCAAAATTTCCTGGCGTCAATACGAGCTTGGAAGTCCTTAAAAAGACATTTCCAAGCATATTCACTGAAATCTACGGTCACGGCCTCGTCTGGGACAATTATCTTAGCGTCATCTATAATACTAATCTTCATCGTGCTTCGGCTCTATATTATACTTTTTACAGTAATACTCGTAGAGAGTGATATTCTCTTGCTTATGCTCGTAGCCTTCAAGCAAACCCTTTAAGTCAGTTATAACCGCTTCGGCACCCTGCTTATAACCTTCCTCATAAGCGTCGCCGATAGCATCCCCTACTTTAGAAAAATCTTCCATTATTTATCCTCCCACTTAAAGTTTTTGGCTTGCTCTTTAATTCCTTCTATATCTATTTCTGTTGGCTCTACATCCGTAAATGTTCTCGTCGGGTCAATCAAAGAAGCCTTAAAAGAGATATAACAATCTCTACACCAAGTATAAGTTTCGGTCTCGCCGTCAAAGTTCGGCATAGTTACGTGATACTTAACAGAACCTGATAGCTCTTTTCCGCACCTTTCACACTTCATAATCTCTCCTCAACATAAGCACGGTCTTCTTCAGAAAGTCCTTCAAGCTTTTTATCTTGCACATAATCATACTCTTTGAAAAAGCTAACTATCTCGTCTAAAGTATCGGCTAAACGAAAATCGAACTCGTCTTTCTTACAATACCAGTTCGTTCCATCTTGACCGCAAAGCTGTTGCTGCATTTCTTTGCTCATAAAATTAGCACTAGCACGCACGTAGTCTTCGCGCTCATCTCTGTATCGTTCAAGAATATACTTTTCATCATTAAAATTATTTTTAACTTTTTTAATATTTTTATCATTTGTTTTATTTTCATTATTAGCAACAGTTTGATTTGTCAAACCTTCACTTTTATATTTCTCATTTATACCATTTTCTACATCCTTTTCTTTTATCTCTTGTTTATTATCAAAAATTTCAGAATCATCATTATTTATAATTTTTTTAATGTCTTCCTTTTCTTTATTTTTTTTTAATTCATCATATTCTCTGTTTAATTCTTCTTTCTTTTCTGATAAATTTTCCTTATGATAAATAAACAAAATAAAATATAATATTTGAGTTAAAATAGCAATTAATATAATCCAAAAACCTGCATTTTTTCCTATATTTTTAAATAATTTGCATTTTAATGTTTCAAAATTATATTTTTTAATTATGTTAAAAGAATCATTTGCCTTTATAATTTTAAATTTTATTTCTTCTCCATTTAATTTTTTATATTTACAAATACATGTAACTGTTAAATTTTCATAATTAAAATTAGAATATTCACAATTTTCTTCACATAAACCAAATTCTTTAAAATAATCTTTTCTTCTTGATTTAATTGGAACATCTGCATTATTATTATCTGAAAATTTACTACAATAATCTTGATAAAATTTATTATTTGGATCAAATATATCATAACCTTTTTTTCCTGTTAATAATATTTTTAATTTATCAATTCCTTCATAATCTTCTTTAATTGGAGTTGTTATTATTATGCTTTTTCCTTCAACTTCTGAATTAATTTCTTTTAAAGAATTATTATTTATTTCATAAAATGAAATATTAATTTTATTAACAACATTATCTTCAATAATTATTCTTTTTTTAATTTTTATTTCTTTTTCTTTTAAAATAATTTCCATATCATTACCTAATTGTATTTCATATTTATCAATATCATTAATTTCATCACTTTTACAAGTAACTAAACTATTTGATTCTACTTCTACAGAACAAAAACAAGTATAATTTATTTCTTCATAATTTTCAGGACAAGATTTAAAACAAATTCCATTATAATTAAATGGATAATCACTTGGACAATTTTTCAAACAATCAAAAGAGCCTTCTAAATGAAAAGGAGAATTATTAGAACAATTAATATTACATTTTTTCGTTTCATTATCATAATATGGATATTGTTGATAACAAGAAGAATAACAATATTTTATATCATTCTCTATTAATAAATAAGAATAATTTTCTGGACAATTTAAAAGACATTCTTCTTTTTCATTTATAATATATATATATTCGATTGGACATTCAGTATAACATGTATTATTAAGAATAATTAGATATTCATCTTCTGTACAATTTGAAACACATTCATTTATTCCATTTATTTTATAAGGATATTCATTTGAACAAGTTGAAACACATTCTTTTGTTTCATTTATTTTATAATAATTATTTGTACAATTTGAAACACATTCATTTGTGTCATTTTTTAAATAAGGATATTCATTTGAACAAGTTGAAACACATTCTTTTGTGTCATTTATTTTATAATAATTATTTGGACAATTTGAAACACATTCTTTTGTGTCATTTATTTTATAATAATTATTTGGACAATTTGAAACACATTCTTTTGTTTCATTTATTTTATAATAATTATTTGGACAATTTGAAACACATTCTTTTGTATCTTCTATTTTAAAAGGATATTCAGTTGGACAATTAGAAACACATTCTTTTGTATCTTCTATTTTATAAGGATATTCATCTGAACAATTAGAAACACATTCATTTATCTCTTCTATTTTAAAAGGATATTCAGTTGGACAAGTTGAAACACATTCATTTAATGTTTTTATTAAATAAGGATATTCATTTGTACAATTTGAAACACATTTATTTTCTAATTTTATAAAATATGTATTATTTATACAATTTAAAACACATACTTTTGTATCTTCCATTATATTTGGAAGTTCATTTGGACATTTATTAACACATTCATCTCTTTCAGTTATTATATATGAATAATCTGATGGACAATTTGAAACACATTCATTTTTTTCTTTTATTAAATATTTATAATCATCTAAACAATTTGAAACACACTCATTTTTACTTTCTATTAAATATTTATAATCTGATGGGCAAGTTGAAACACATTCATTTTTTTCTTTTATTAAATATTTATAATCATCTGAACAAGTAGAAACACATTCTTTTATTTCTTCTATTATAGAATAATTATTTGGACAACTTAAAACACATTTATTTAATGTTTTTATTAAATAAGGATATTCTTTTGTACAATTTGAAACACATTCATTTGTTTCATTTATTAAATATTTATAATCATCTGTACAATTTGAAACACATTCTTTTGTTTCTTCAATTATATAATAATTAGTTGGACATTCAGAAGCACAATTTTTTGTATCTTTTATTGAATAAAGATTTTTTTTAGAACAATTAGAAATACATGTATTATTTATTAAATATGGATTTTCATCTGGACAATCTTTAACGCATTCATTTGTTTCTTCTATAATATAAGGATAATCATTTGAACATTCTTCTATACATTCATTATTTTCTGAAATAAAATAAGGTAAAGTTTCTGGACAACTTTCAATACATTCAGTTTGTTCAGGAATAGAATAATAATTACTTGGACATTTTGAATAACATATATTTTGTCCTTCTATCATATATGGATATGTTTCATTACAATTTTTAACACATTCATATTCATCATTTATAATAAATGGATAATTTTCTTTACATTCAGTTGAACATTCCATTTCATCTAAATCATAATAAGGTTTTTCTTCAGGACATTTATTTATACATTCCTTTTTATTATTTAATTTTAATACAAATGGATAATCACCTTCACATACATTAGTACATTGTTTTAATTCTTCATTATAGAATGGATAATTATGTGAATTATAAAATTCATCAGTACATTCTTCAACACATTCTTCTTCTTCTTCAATATAATATGGTTTATCAGAAGGACATTCATTTTCATTCAATTTTCTTTTATTAATAAATTCTTTTTCCCATTTGGAATTAAATTCATCTATAAAATTATTTTTATTTATCAATTGAAAAATTGAATATTTAATCAAAGACTCATTAATATTTTTATTTATTAAATCATCATTTTTAATTTCTTCCCCAGTATTCAATATAAAATAATGTGGTTGTTGATATAAATAAAAAATTACTTTTTTTTGAGAATCATCTAAATTAAAACTATTAAATATTATTCCTTTTACATTTTCATATGAATTATTTATAGAAACTTCAGTAGTATAATTTTTAGAATATTGAAATAAAATATTTTTATCATTTAATTTAAAAATATAAAGATAAGAAAAATTAATTTTTGATATAAAACCAACAATTATATATTCATTAAAAACTGAAATTGAACAATTATTTTTGGAAAAATTTATTAAATTATATGTTATATTATCATGATCTTTAAAATTATACTCAATTTTATTTTTTAATATTAAAAAACCATCGATTAATTTATAAAAGGCTATTAAATAATTTTTTGTACATAAAATAAAAAATCCTTCATCTGTTTTGGTAAATGCAGAATAAGAATTTATTTTTTCAGAATCTTGAAAATAATATTTTTTGATTGAAATATTTGAAATTTTAAAAGAACTTTTTGAAATTGAATCATTTTGTAAAAAATAAAATTCATCTTTTTCAAAATAAGCATCAATTATTTTTCCTTTTAAATTAATTAAATTAAAATCACTTATATTGTAGAAACAATATATACATGTAAATAAGAATATTAATAAATATTCCATTAAATTAAATTAATTTACCTTTTTTTAAATAATTAATTTTTTTTACACTTATTAATTTTAATTATTAAATTTTGAATTGATTTTTCAAAAATAATTTTAATATTGATTATTTTAAAATATTTATTAATTTAAAAAAATATTAAATAGACATCTAATATTATAAAAGGATAATTAATTAAATTTTTTTACTTATTATAAACAAAATTTTTTTCTTCTTTTTCAAACCCTAAAGTTATTATAAAAAAATAAAAAGATATTTCATAATAAAGTAAAAATGAAATGATATATAAATAAAGGAATTTTTTATATTTTTTTAAAGAAAGGTAAAATAGTATATAAATTGTGATAATAATTTAACAATATTTTTTATAAAATAAAAAACAGTTTCAAAAAAAATATTTTGTTTGAATTTCAAATGGATATTTTACTATTAATATTTTCATTTTTTTATTTTTTGGAATTTGATTTATTTGATTGATTATTACTAATTTTATTATATTTTGAGGTTTCCTTCCAGATATCTTTTCTTTTTACATTTTAATTTTCATTTTTTTACATTTTAACACTAAAATTCAATTTTTAATAATTCTAAAAATGGAAATATGAAATTTATTAATATTTTTAATATTTCAGCAAATATTATTTTACAAAAAACATTTTTGATACATATATCTCATTTTCTATAATAAATTTGTATTAATAATTTATCATCTATTAATAATAGTTTAAACAACATAACCAAGTAAAATATATGAATCAATAATGAAATATTAATAATAAGAAATTCCATTTTTTTGAAGTTATCATATATATTTTGTTATAAAGTAAAAGATGAAAATAATAATAAAATATTGAATTTTCTTTTTTAAGATTGTTCATAATTAAAATAAACTATACCAATTTTAGGTTGTTTAATTCAAAAAAATCTTTTTTTGAAAGATTTAAATTGAAACATGTTTTTAAAAAATAGTTCTAATAACAGTCTCTTCATTAATTTCAAAATTAGCACCAATATCATTATTATTACTATTATTTTAATTATCATTTATTGTATTATTAAAAAACAAATATGACTATTATAATAATTTGTTATATATTTTTAATATCTTTTTTGTTATTATTTGGATTATAAATTATGAAAATTTTTTCAATATTATTTTTAATAAAGTTAAATTATAATACTTCAGTTATTTGATTTTAACATTTTATCACAATCATTTCCAAAAATATGATTATTAATAATTAATTTGTTATTACTATTATTTTATTATTATTTTGTTCGGAAGGAGAAGCAATAATTGATAATATATTTAAGAAATTATTAAATTAAAAAGTTTTTTGTTCTAAAATTTGGATTTCAAAAAACACTATTTTCAGTATTATATTGTTTACAATTAATTACATGAATATATAACAAGTGTTTTTTCTTGATTAATTTTTTTATATTTCTAAATTGATTCACATAAAGGAATATCTATTAAAAGATATATTTTTCATAAAGATAAAGGAATATCAGAATTATCATATAAATATATACTACAATGAAGACTGTAAAAATCATCATTAAGACTAAATATATCAATATCTTTAATTAAATTTTGATCAATAATATCATATTTATATTAGGATGATTTATATCAATTAGTATTAAACCCTTATCTTTATCTTCATTTAAAGTAACAATCTCTTCAATAAATGCTATAAATTGTTTTTAGTTAACATTTTTATAAACATAAGTTAAAATAACATACTCTTTGTCAATTGAATCTATATTCATTTTTCAATATTTGATTTTACTGAAAGAATTTTAATTATCATATTTAATTAATTAAACTTTAGGGATTTTTGAATTATTTGAAATATGAAATTCATTATTACAGATTTTTTTGTATTACATAATATTTTGTTCCAGTTTTTAGAAGAAATGAATTTTTTTCTTATGAGAAATCATCAACATTTGGGTTATATCAACATTAATAATAATAGAAATAATTTTTCAATATTTTGATTTTTTTGTTTGAAGTGAATAACATTTATATTATATAAATCTCTATTATATATAGCTTCATCAATTTAATTACTCGAATATTTGTAATATTATTCATAGAATTTTGATTTATTAATATCTCATAAATAAATATTAATATAAATTTCATTTTATTGTTTATTTTATTTTTAAAAGAATATTTAAACTTAATTTCATTTTTTATTAAAAAATTATCAATTTTTCAATTTTCATACTTTGGTATTTCAATAAATTGTTAAATAATTAATAAAGCATAAAAAATAATTAATTTCCTTAGTTGGGAATTTTAAAAAAAATAATAAAACATTGGAAAAAATAATAAATAATTCTAAAAATTTTTAAATAATAATAAATAAAAATAAAAATTTATAATTTTAAACAATTTTAAGAAAATTTATTTGTTCCAAGAGAAGAATCACTTTTTTTAAATTTAAAAGAATAAGAACCATCATATTTCCAAGAATCACTTCTTTTTACAAATCTTTGATGAACATTATCTACTTTACTTAAATCAAAAGAATTTCTAATATGAAATTCTTTCCAATTATCAGGATTAAAATTTCTTTGATAATTTCCATTACAAAAAAGGATATATCTTTGATTTAATTGAGGAAATAAAAAATTTTCATTAAATATATTTTCAATATCATATCTTTCCCAAGGATTAATTTTAGTTAAATTATTAATAATAGAATGAAATTCTTCTGGAACTTTTGAAAGAAATTCATTAGGAATTCCTATATTTCTTATTTTTTGCCAAATAATACCATTTTTAGGTAATTCAATTTGAGATAAAATTTCTAAAATAGATAATCCTAAAGAAAATAAATCTGATTTATGAGTAATATTTTCTTTAGTAAAAAATTCAGGTGATAAATAAATAGAATCACCTTCAATTTCATCTGATATATTATCATTTATTTTATTTTCTTGATGAGTTAAACAAAAATCAGAAAGTAATAGTTTTCCATATTCATTAACTAAAAAATTTTTTGGTTTTATATCTAAATGAATATAACCTATTTTATGAATAAATAATAATCCACACATCATTTCAAATATTATATCCCAATAAAATTGATTAGTAAAATTAAAAGAATATAATTTTAATCTTTCTAAATAATCTATTAAATTACCATAATAAGCATATTCACTTACTATATATAAATTTCTTATTTTTTTATTAATTTTATAATCTTGTTCATCATCATTTTCAATCCAAAAATCTTTATAATGTAAAATAAAAGAAGAATATGGAATATTAATATTATCATTCATAGAATTAACAAATTGATTCATATTAACATAATCATTTTTTGAAGAAAAATATTTTGTAACTTTTACAACATAATTTTTTTTATCTTGAAATTTCATACAAAAATATACAATTCCCATTTCTCCTTCACATAAAGTTTTTATTATAACATATTCTTCATCAAATTTTGGTTGAGATAAAGAAAAAGAAGTTGATGAATGTTTTTTTATAAATTTATATTCATCATCATCTACATCCATTTTATCTTCTTCTTCATCATTAAAATTTAATTTTCTACATACTATTTTATTTTGAGGATTTAAATTATTTTTTTCGTTTATTGAATTTAAAGCTGTTGTTTTTTCTATTGTTGAATCTGAATTTATTTCATCATCTGAAAATGATGAATCTAATTCAAATGTATATTTATTTATATTATTTGTTGAAAATAATTGGAAATTTTGACTATTCATATCATTATTTTTTTTATGTGATTCTGAAAGCATTTTGTTTTTGCTTTTTTATTTTAAAATTGTATTTAAATTTAAAATTTTAAATTTTTGAATTTTTATTTATTATTTTAAAATTAATGATGATTTTGATAATATTTTAATTTATTTATATATAATTTAAAAAATAAAAATAAAAATAAATAAATAATTTAAGATGGGAAATGATTGTTGTCAAAGGCAAATTACATTAAATGAAAAAGGGGAAAAATATTATAAAATTTTAATAGGATTTTTTTTTATTGTTCTTATATTTTTATTTGTAAGAATTTTTTGTGGAAGAAATGATGGAATTTTTTCAACAGTATTGGAACTAGTAATTTTTATAATGACATTTGTAACTTGTAATTATATAGTAGCAGGATTTTTAATTTTTTTTACTCTTTTTGATATATTTTTTATAATTTTATTCCTTGGTCAAAGATTGCAAAATAAAATTCAAAAAATTGAAGATATTTTCCTTCAAAAAACAATTAATAAAGTTGGATTATATATAGAAATGTGTTTCCTTATTTTTTTAATATTATTAGTTTATTTTGCTTTTCAAGCTTATAAAGAATTTAAAGCAATTTTTTATGGTCAAAGTTATGAAAAATATGAACCTTTAAGTGATAATGATAATATTATTGAACAAGGAAATAATAGTAATAATACTTCAACAAGTAGTAAAAATAATAATAATAGTTTTGTTCCTTTTTCAGGTAAAGGTTATGTTGTTGGTGGAAAATAATAAATTATTAAAATATTTTTTAATTAAGTTATTAATTAATTAAGAATTATCTCTAATAAATAATTAATTTATTTTACATTTATATTAATTTTCATATAAGTAAATAAATATTTATTATTTTTTTTTCAAATATTTAAAACAAAAAAAAATAAAAAATGACGGAACTAAAACCAAAGAAAGAAATTCCAAAATTTAAATTAATATTTTTAGGAGATCAAGGAACAGGAAAATCATGTATATTAAATAGATTTGTAGAAGATAAATTTGATGAAAATTACCAAGCAACAATAGGTTTAGATTTCCAAAGTAAAAATGTAAAAATAGATAATAAAGATATTCATTTGTTATTATATGATACAGCAGGACAAGAAAAATTTCGTTCATTAATACCAATGTATACAAGAGATGCAAATATTATAATATTAGTATATGATATTACAAGAAAAGAAAGTTTTAATCATATTTTAGATTGGTATAATGATTTAACTAATGTAAAATTAGAAGAAGTTATTTTAGTTTTAATTGGAAATAAAATTGATTTAAATGATAAAAGAGAAGTTAATAAAGAAGAAGGTGAAAAATTAGCTAATGAAAAAAATATGATTTTTGAAGAAGTTAGTGCAAAAACTGGAGAAAATTTTCCTGAGTTATTTTATCAAAAAATTTTTGAACAAATTGCAAATAAATTTAAACCTGGATTACAAGGAACAATTAATGATATTCAAGAAATGAAAATAAAAATACAAGAAAACGGAAAAGAAAAACAAAAAAAGAAAAGATGTTGTAAATAAATAAAATAAAAATATCAAAACAAATATAATAATAATACAAAATAAAAATTAAAGTTAAAAAAAAGAAAAAAAAATGATTAACTGAATAAAAAAATAAAAAAATAAATTTTCAAAATAACAAATAAAATAAAATTTGAAAAAAAAAATAAAATAAATTAAATTTAAAAAAAAACCAATTAATCGATATTTAAAAAAAAAAAATATATCATAAATAAAATAAAAATTTAATTTCATAACCGTATAAAAAAACAAAAAAAAAAAAAAATATAAAAAAAAAAAATGATTCCATTATGGAGAACAGCTCGTTTAGGAATGGTAACATATCAACCAGATGGAAAAGGTCGTGATAAATATATAAAATATAACAATGGTGGATTTTGGGAAACAGGAGAAAAATTTGAAGTAAAAAAAGATTATGAAAGACCAAGATATCATAATTTTCATTCATTATATCATCAAGCTGCTCCTTTTAAATATTACAGTAATGGAAAAAATAGAGATAGTTATATTTTATTTGATACTGGACTTTCTAAAAATGAAAAACCTTTAACTTCATATAAATTAACTGATTTTTTAAGAGGAAATGAAAAATCTAATTTAGATAGAAGATTTAATAAAAATATTGTTAGAAGTCCTCTTGAAAAAAATATTAGTTTACAAAGAAAAAGAAATGAATTAGGTATTATTGAAAGATTATATAGAAAACCACTTATGAAAAAACAAGAAATTATTAGAAAAAAAGAAGAAGAAGAAGGAGGAGAATTAAAAGATGAATTTCCTTTAAGAACTTATTCTTGTAATTTTAATACTTATAATAATACTTATGGTAAAAGAGAAAATATACTTACTGAAGGTGCTTTAAGTAATGCTATTAAAAATAGTCTTCATTTAGAAAAATATGAATTAAAAGATGAAAAAAGTGAATTACATAAAAGAGAAAGAGAAGATATTAATAAATTTTTAATGAAAGATAGAGAATTTGTTTATAATAATAAATTGAAATTTAATAAAGGAAAAAGAAGATATCAAAATAACAAATTAGAAGAAATTAATACTCAGTAATTTTTTTTTTAATGTTTTTTGCTTTTTTATTTTAAAAAATTTAGATAATTTAATAATTTTTCTTTTAGTTCATTTTTTATTGAGTAATATTTATATTATTATTTTATTTTGGTCATTTTATTATGATTTATGAACATAATTAATAATTTAATTTTTTTTTAAATATCTTTCAATTACCATCATTTGATAAAAAAATAAATATTTATTCTAAATTTATTTCTTTATGAATAAATTGATTTCAAAAAAATATTTTTTGAAAAATAAAAAATATCAATTCGATTTATTAAATAGAACTTACTTTCCTTCTAAAAACCATTTAAATTTTAAATCCTTTACACCAAATTCAAAATTTAAGAATTTTAACAATAATTATAATTCAAATATACCGAATTTAAAAAAAAAAGAATTGAGAATAAAAAAATTAAAATTCAATAATTCCCTCAAAAATCCAAATTTAAATCAAATTTTAATAAATACTTCTCGCTCAAAATCAAATTCTTTAAATAATGATTTTAATAATTATATATTATGTTCAAAAAGATTATTAAAAAAAGAGAAAAAGTTCGAAAATAAAATTATAAAAGTTAAACGTTTTCCAAATATAAATAAGCCAAATTGTAATAATTTTAAAAAATGTAAATCATTATCGATAGAATCTTTTGAATTAAAAAAAAGAAATTTTAATAAATTATTATTTAATGAAGGTATTTCTTATTTAAGAAAAAAAAATAATATTGAATCTTTTCTAAAACAATTTAAAGACCATAATTTTATAAATATGTTATATAAAGCACAAATTAACAATTAAATATTCCGAGTTTGTATATACAATTTTATTTTTTTCAAAAAATAATAATTAAATTTATTTTTTATATTTTAAATATTTACTTTTAATAGGTATTATATCTAAATTTCTTTGTTTTTTATTTTTTTCTAAATGACTTAGATCATCTATATTAAAGATTGTGTTTAAATTTGATTTTATTTTTGTTCTTTGATAATTAAAACTACAATAATTCTTTAATTTAATTTCCAATTTTTTTTCATTTTTTTTATTATTTGTTTTAATTAGATTAATAGGTATATTATAATTTTCACTATTATAATTTTCTTTTGAAGAAATAATTTCATCATTTCTTTTCTTATTACTATTATTTAAATCTAATATAAAAATATTATTAGTGATATTGGCATTTAATAAATTATTATTATTTGTAATCAATGTTTTATTAATATTTAAATTTAAAGAATTATTTATTATTTTTTTATGATAAATAGAATTTGAAAATAAAAAAGGATTTACTGCTCTAAATTTTGAGCATAAAGGAATATAATTGTCCTTAGGTTTTTTTAATTTAATTATTTTTTCATATATGATATGACTTTGACTTTCACTTCTTCTCAATTTTTTCTTTTCATTTCTTGTAAATTGTTGATAATTATTCTCAAAACAATTATTATCATCATTACTTGAATTATCCAAATTTGGTCTTTTAATATTTATAAAATTATAAGAAATATTCTTTTTATGAGAAATAATTTCCATTTTAAATTTAAATTAATTTAATTAGAAAATAAATAATAATTATTAGATAAAAAATTCATCAATTACTTTCAGTTGTAAATTAATGTAAAAAAATAAAGAAAAAAAATGCAAGATGATTTAGATAAATGTATTTTAGAATTACAAAAACCAGAATCAGAAAGAGAAATATCAATAATTGTAAAATATATTCAAACTTTAAAAGGGTTTATAAACATATTACATGATACAGGAGAAGAATTTAATTTTTATTTAAATGAAATTTCAAAAATATTAAGATATTCTCAAAGAGAAAAAGATGAAGTTATAGTAGAACAAGGAAATAAAGGAGATTCATTTTTTCTAATTTTAAAAGGTTCAGTAACTTTTTTAGTAAGTAGACCATATAAAATAGAAGTTACAAAAGAAGATTATTTATTTCATTTAATGAAATTAAGAAAAAATAATTCAAATGAACTTTTAAGACAAACTATTCAAGCAAATAATAATATATTTTCAATAGATGAGAGTTTTGATCAATTTATTAAAAATATTGTTTATCATAAAACTAAAGGAGGAGAATTTTTAGATAATAAAAATATTTGTCAAAAAGCAAAAGAATTATATGATTATATAAATGATAATCAAAATATTAAACATAATAATTTAAAATATTCAATCGAAGATTATATAAAAAGAAATGAATTTGAAGTTTTTATAGAAGAAAATTCTAGAAATAAATATTATCGTTTTGAAGACTCTAATTCACAAAAAGAAAAAAGAACAGTTTCATTATTTAATTTTAAAATTATAAGTAAATGTTATCAAGGAGAAACTTTTGGTGAATTAGCTTTAGAACAAAATTCAGGAAAAAGACAAGCTACTGTAATAACTAATGAACCTACTGATTTTGCTATAATTTATAGGAAAGAATATAACAATTTATTAAAAAATTCTATTGATAAAGCTAAAAAACATTTCTTTTCTGTTATTAATAATTATAATATATTTAATCAAGTTACTCCTTATGCTTTGGATAAGAAATATTATAAATTATTCTCTTTAAGAAAATTTGATAAAGGTTATAGTATAATAGAACAAAATGAAAATCATAAATCAATATATTTTATTGTTCAAGGAGAATATGAAATGTCAACAACAAGAAATATTAAAGAAGTTAATGACTTAATAATTTATTATAAAAATTATATAAGAAAATATGGAAATAGACAGGATTATAAATTATATAATCCAATTGAGGAAGAAAGACAAAATGATGATTTGAATTTGAATAAAAAATATAAATCCCAAGAACAAAATAACATATTATTTGAAAAGAGATTTATAAAATTAAATATATTACAAGAAAGAGATATAATAGGAGTAAATAATTTAATGGTTCCAATAGATAATAATACTTCAAAAAGTTTAATAAATTGTAAAGTTTTAGGAACAAATTCTCAAGTATATGAATTAGAAATTAATCAATTTAACTTTATTTGTGAAGTTGAAGATGGAGTAAAAGATTATACAATAGAATATGAAATTAATAAAATGAAAATGTTAATTAAAAGATTAGAAGCTCATAAAAAAAGAGTATATGATTTAATTACAAAAAAAGAAATTGAAGCTTCAAATGAACATCAAAAACAGAGATTAATTAAATTAGGAAAAACTCAAAAAAATAGATTACATTCTTTAGAAGCAAATCAAATTTTAGAAAGTTTAGAAATGAAAACTTTTATTGAAAAAATGGATAAAGAAAAAGAAATGAAAAGAAAAATGAGAGAAAAAGAAAATGAAAAAGAAAATAAAAAATTAAGTAGTTTTGCTTTATATAAAAATAATCAACTTTTACTTCCTAAAATAAATAATAGAAATTCTGCTTTAAGAAGTTTTTTAAAAGGAAATAAAAAAAGTAGAAATGAATATTATTATGAACAATATAAAGATGATTTAAAAAATAATTATTTATATGAAAGTGTTTTTAATTCATATGCTTTTACTGAACCAAATAGAAATAATTTTCTTGAAATTAAATCTTCAAGAGTTAATAAAAATAAAAAAAATGGAATTTATGATGCTTTAATTTTAGATAGATTTAATTCATGTTATGCTCATGCATTAATTAATTTAAATCATAATAATAAATAAATAATAAATAAATTATAAATTTTAAAAGGAAGAAATTCAATCAATTTATAATAAATATTTGATTATTTCTTTTATATATAATAAAAAATCTTTTTCAGGGATAAAATTTTATTTCATATTTAATTTTTGATAAATTAAATGTCTAATTTCAATTTGTTCTTTTCTATGATTATCATTCCATTCTTTATTATTTTTACATTTTTCAATGACTAAATTTAAATTTTGAGAATTATTTATTTTTTTTCCAATAACAATTTCACCACCATCAAAATAAATGCAAAAAAAATGATAAAATTTATTACAACATTTACATTTAAATAATTCTCCTTTATTAGAATTACAAACTTGACAAATATCAAAATGATAATCTTCTAATTCTTTATTAAAATTCAAACTATTTAAATAAATATAATTTTTAAAATAACAATATTGAGAAATTAATACACATGTAACATGAGCAAATAAATTATAATCTGAAAAAAACTTTAAAGCTCCATGAGAGCCATAACATAAAAAGCATTTAATGTCTTTATAATTATTTTTTAATTCATATTCACATTTATCACAATAATAATTCCCAAAAGGAATTTCTTTTATTCCATAACAACTTGAATGATAACTTGTATTACATTTATCACAAAAAATTATATCTTCTTCTTGATTTATATCAAAACATATACAACATTCACTATCATTATTATATTGAGTTTTAATATAGTCTTTTATATCTACAATATATATTTTTTCTTTATTTTTATTATTTAAATATTCTATTATTGAAGAATATGTTTTTATTTTAACTCCATTTTTTAAATGATCTGTTAATTTTTTATATATTTTTATTGATTTATAATCATTTAATATATTTAATTGATCTATTTCTTTTTTTTTTCGAATTTGATTATAAATATAATCTTTTTCATATTCATTTTTTATTTTATTAATAATTTGCTTTGTTTTTTCATTTATAATTTGTAACATTTGATATTTTGAATTTAAGGATTCTTCAATATAATTTAAACTATCCTCTTTTGGGTAATTAGTTTTACTTTCTAATTCAAGAATTACTTTTGAAAATCTATTTATTTTTAATCCTTTTAAAAATTTTAATTTACTATGTAAATTTTGTTTATTATTATTATCTTGAATATAATTTAAATCTATATTTAAATTTCCTCTTTTATGTGAAATAAATTTAAGTTCATTTAAATTTTTATTTTCATTTATGCCTGAGCCCATTTCATATCTTATAATTTTTTGTTCAGGATAATCATCAATATTCATTTTATTATTATTTTTCTCAATTTCAATTTTTTCAAGTTTTGATTTATTAAACAAAGTTATAAAAGAAGAACTAATTTGGCTTGTATATTTATTTATTTTTACAAGAGTATATTTATTGTCATTTTGTGTATTTGAATTATATTGTTTGTTATCTTCTTCATCGATTTTAATTATTGAATTATTATTATTATTATTATTTTCTTCAATAAAATTATCTTTTAATTCAATAAAAATTTTTTCAAATTCTTCTTTTGAAAAATCATAAAAATAATAATTAGAAATATCCCAATTAAACTTTTTATTATCAGATGTTAATATTTTATTTAATAAATAAGGTTCAAAAATCTTTTTTTGTTGTAACAAAGATTTTAAATAACCATAATTTAAACTAGTAATCAATTCTTCATTACTTTTTTTTACATTATTATTATATTTAACGCTAATTCTATTTTTAAAAACAATTTTTTTTTTTATTTTCTTTTTATTATCCTTATTCCTAATTTTTTTATTAGAATTTGTAGAAGTAGATTTAATTGAACCTTCATTTTTAGATTTATTTCTTGGAGAAGGAATTAAAAAATCTTTTATTTTAATTTTATTATTCCAAAACATTTTGTGTTTTTTATTACATTTATTAATACATTCACCATTCATAATTTTAATAGAAAATTGATTTTTAACTCCGCAAAAAGGATGATAAAAAATATTGCATTTATTACATTGATAACATAATCCTATTTTTAAACAAATACAACATATATTCATTTTCATTTTTTGAAAAGAAATTTTAAATTTTTGTAATTCAAAATTAAACAAATCTGAAAATGCTTTTGCACAAATATAATGTAATAGTTTATCTTCAATTATTAAAGAACATTCTTTTGAAATATTACAAATTGAACATTTTTTATTTTGAATTTTTTTGGATTGTTCTTTTGTTAAACAAATTGGACATTCATTTTCCTTTTCATGTTTTGTTGAGTTATTATATTCATTTAAACAATCCTTATGATAATAACTTAAACATTTTTTACAATAAAAATTATTTTTTATTTCTTCATTATCAAATAAGATTTCATTATTACATAAAAGACATTTATGAACAGTAAGTATAAAACTATATTTTTTTTCTTTTTTAACTACTTTATCAATAATTGACTTTTTAATTTCATTTTTATTATTAATTTTATTATTTCCATTTAAATTATTAATATTATTTTTTTCTATAGAATTATTTTTATTTTGGATAAGATTTCTTTGAGAAGAAACTTTATTTTTAAAATTAAAATTATTTTCTTTATTATTATTATTATATAAGATTTCATTTTCAATTTTCATCATTTCTATTTTTTTAGATTTAATATAATGTTTATGTTCATCACAATAAAAATCTAAATGATATTTTCCATTATTTTGATAATTTAATGGATGTTTATATACACATTGTTCATGAGTATAAATTTCACATCCATCAGCTTTACATTTAATAAAAAAATTACCTTGATTTTTTTTACAAAAATGGCATTTTCCATCATATAATAAAACAGTTTCAGGTAAAGATTTTTTTGATTTAAACATAATAAAATTATTTTCTATTTCATAATCAATTTTTAAAAACCATCTTGCACATTTTTTATGAACATAATTTAATTTATTTACATTTAACCATTTATGAAGACATAGTTTACTTCCATCAGAATCACATATTGAACATTTTCTTTTTATTAAATTATTGTCTAATAAATTTAATCTACAGGTATCGCATTCTTTAATATTTAAATTTTCAATTTGTTCATTTGTATATAAAAGACAATTATTATGAATTTTTTTTTTACATTTTTCACAAGTAAATAATTTTATCTCATTCTCTTTAAATTTTTCAAAACATTCATAACAATACATTCTAACTATTGGATAATTATAATAAAATTTATTAATTTAATTAAATTCCTAAAATAAATAATAAAAGATTAAAATGCTTTCTTTAATAAAAATAAAAGACCAAAATTTAAATAAATCAAAAAAATATAATGAAGAAAATCAAACTTTATTAGATGGAATTACCCGTCATTTAAAAGGTTTAGAAGGAAATAATTTAAATAAAACATCTCCAATAATAACTAAAATGATATTAAATAATTCAAAAAAAAATAAAACTATAGAAGAAGAAACAAATGAAATAAGTGAACACAATATTAAAAGAAATAGTTGTGAAGATTTAAAATATTTAAATTATAACATTCAAAATGAAAAGATAATAAATAGTACAAATAAAAAATTTAAATCAAATGGAATTGATTTAACAGCTCTACAAATTAAAATATGTAATCTCAATGTTAAAAATCCAAGTGAAATTCATAGTCTTTTAAATAATAAAAAAAACAAAGGTGAAAATGAAGATATAATAAAATATTTATATAATTTACAACCATTTGCAAGTAGATTAATAAATGCTTTTCCTAATTCACAAGAAGAAATTATTAAAAAAATAAGTTCAGAATATCATAGTAAAAATTTAAAGAAAAATACAATAATATATAAATATGGTGATGAAGCTGAAAAATTTTATATTATTCATGAAGGAAAAGTTGATTTATTATTTCCTTATACTGAATATATAGAAATGAATAAAGATGAATTCTTTGTTTATTTATTAAGATTAAGAAGATTTAATGAAATTGAAATGTTAAATAATGTTTTATTAATGAATCAAAATGTTTTTTTACAAAATTTTGGAGAAAATTTCCAATTTGATAATTGGATTATTAAAGCTTTTAATACATTAATTAAATTACAATATGATCCTCATTTTATTATCAGATCAAATATTAAAAAAAAGAAAAGGAAAACAAATGTAATTAATCATAAAGATAATTTTAATTTTAATGAATTTATCCCAAATTATAACAAAAATAATAACAATAATAATAAAAATGAAAATAAATTTGAAGAAAAAGTTTTTGAAAATAGAAAAATGAAAGAATTAATATTAAGAATTTCAGATGAATTAATATTAACAATAAAAGCAAGTTTCCCAGAAATGTATAAAGAAGTACAAGTAGATAAATTAGGAAATAAAAGACAAATTATAAATTTACCAATAAATCCAAAAATATTTGAATTATTATTAAATAATGTAAAAACAGAAGATTATATAAATAGAATTAAACCTCCAATTTTACAAACAGGAGAATTAAGAAAAAATGTTATAGTAATGAAATATTTATATATTAAAACTTTAAGTAATGGAGAACATTTTGGTGATATATTAAATGATAATACTTCTCTTTTTTCCCAAGAACAATTAAATTTAATGAAAAAATCAAATTTTAATGTTAAATTACATCAATATCCTTTTTTTAGAAGAATGACTGCAATAGCACAAAATGAAGTTAATAATTATATTGGATATATTAAGAGAAAAACATATTATGATACATTAAGAAGATTCAGTGAAAAATTTAATTATGAAAAAAATTACTATTTACTTAATTGTTTTCTTTTTAAAGAAGTTAAAAATCCTAATATAATAAAAACTTATTCTGTTTGTTTTAATGAAATGGAAATCAAAGAAAATGAAAGTTTAATTACTCAAAATCAAATATTAAATGATGATAATAGAATGATATATTTTATTAAAAAAGGAGAATTTCAATCAAAGAGTTATAAAAATATAGAACAAATAGATGAAATAATTACTAATTTAGGTTATGGGAAAAACTTAAATTCTAATTTACCAAAAAATTTAGTAGATTTAATTGATACTCCTTATTATGATAATATTATTAAAAAAAAAGTTAATATGAAATTAGGTTATGTTACTTCAAATGATATTATAGGATTAAGTGAACTTATTGATGGAAAATATTATTTTAATGATTATATTTGTAGCTCAAAATATGCTAGTTTATATGTTGTAAATTTTAAAATTATTAATTTCTTAATTAGGAGTGATTCCAATGTTAATAATTGTAAAAATATAATCTTATATAATAAAAATAAAATCTTAGCAGAGTCTTTATTAAAACAAAGACAAATTCTTTTTACTTGTTATTTTCAAAAAGAAAAAAATAAATTAATGAAAATTAAATCAGAAAAAAAAATAAATAAAACAAAATATAATCATCATTTTAATTTAATTTTAAAAAAATTTGAATCAAATGAAGAACAAAATATAAATTCAATTATTTCATCAAGTGGAGAAATGGATAAAATGTTTTCTAAAATTAATGGAAAAATAATTAATTTAATAAATAAAACTTCAATGAGAAATAGAAAATTAAAAAAACAAAAAGATGATAAAAGAAATAAAAGTTTTATTAAAGAAAATAATCATTCACAAAGTTTAAATGATATTTTTGATTATAAAACCTATAAAGAAATTTTTCAAATGAATTCTCAATTAAGAAGAATTATTCCAAATGATATATTTAATAAAAAATTAGAAAATGAAAAAAAAAAAGATTTTTCTGCAGATAATAATAATAATCAAAATATAAAAATGTATCAGACTCCAAGAAAAAGTAATTCTATATTATCTGAACAATTTAATAAAAAATGTAACAATTCAAAATTTTTTCCTTGTTTAAATCAAAAAAAGATAAAATTAAATAATCAAAAATCTGTTTTTGATATAGCATTTAAATTCAGAGAAAAAAGAGATAATATATTGGATAGAATAAATATTAAAAATAAAAGTTATGATAAAATAAATGGACATGGATTATTTAAGCAAAATGATTATATAACAAAGAAATTAAGAAGGATGTATAGCAGTAAATTAGATAAAGTGCTATATAATGAATATAGTCATAGTAAAATATTTCTATAAATAAATTAAATTTTGTTTATATTCATAATTTAATTAATTCAATATTTCTTAAATCAACAAAAAAAGATTTAAGTAATATTTATCTAACAATGTGAAAAAATATGTATTAAAATAAATACATATTTTGAAAGTTTTAATTATGTGTACTTGAATATGGATTTAATAATAAAATTTAGTATGTATATAAATTTTATTGATAATTTTTCTTAATTAAAGAAAATGAATTTATGAATAATAAATATTTTATTATAACAATTTAAAAAAAATCTTTAAAAAAAAAAAAATAAAATACAAAAAAAAAAACAATCATCAAAAAAAAAAAAACTTTAAAAAAATATAAAAATTCAAAGTTTCATTTTATATCCTAATTCTAAAAAAGTAAAAGAAATAAAAAAAAAAGAAAAAAAAAATAATATATTTTCCTCTAAAGATTAATTTTAGAATTTAGGTAAAGTAACTTGAACACCGAAAGTATCACAAAGAACTTTGAAAGAAACCATTTTATACATATCAAGAATAGCCATAAGTTGTTCTTGTCCTAAGGTTTGAGGTTTTTTGATAATTTTTTCTTTAGTTTTTGAGAAAATTCCTCCAAGATAAGATTTATCAGTTCTTTCAATTAAAAGATCAGGAGCTAATTTAAAAGTAGCTCTAATATCAGTAATCATAATATCAAATTTTCCTTCAACAGGTTGATTAACTAAAAGAGAAACTCCTTTAACTGAATCTTTTTTATTTTCTTCTGGATTAAAAGCAAGATCCATTTTATTCCAAGCTTGTTTATCCATAAATTCTGAATCTTGACCAATTTCAATAAAAATTGTTTTTGCTTCTCCTGAAAGTTTTAAATGTCTTGCTTTTCTATCCCAAAATTTTTCAAAATATTTTGATTTTAAACCAGCAATTACAAATACTTGACTTGAACCATGGAAATATTCAAATCCTTTTCCATTTGTTAATTCTCTTATTGTTTTTGAACTTGTTGTTTTAAATGCATTTACTAAATTTCCCCATGTTTCTCCTATTTTATTTGCTGCATTACATATGTTGTCTACTTTATCAAACATTGATGTTTTTTGTTTTACCTCTTGTGGAGTTTGAGTATTACCTTCACCTTGGAGAAAACGAAGATTAAATGATAATGATAATGCTATTAAGGTTATTAAAAGGATTGTTCTCATTTATTTATTTTTTTTTTTGGGTTGGGTTATATAATTTTTTTTTAAGACAGTGAAGATATTTTTTTTTTTAATTTTTTATTTTATTTTTAAAAATTTTTTTTTTTTTTTTTATATTCATGTTATATTTTTTTTTTTATTTGAATTATTAATTTTTTTTTAATATTAAATTTTTAATTAAAATTTTATTAATGATTAGTCAATAATTTATTTTTAATTTTACATATAAATTAAGTAACATTATTATAGTATTTTATAAAATTAAAAAGAGAATATTACTTTTCAATTAATTCATCTTTATTTTTTATATTTTTTACTATTTCATTTTTATTCTTAATAATAAAAGCAACTCCATTAACCCACATTTTAAAATCTTCATAAGAACAAAGTAAAATTTCAATTCTTTGATTATTATTCAATAATAAAGAAAAATTAAAACTTTTATTTAATGCACATTTAGAAATATCATTTTTAGATAATTTATCATATTTTTCAAATTCTTTTTCCACAAAATCTTCTAAATTTCCATTTTTATTATTTGCTTTAAATCTTCTATAATTTCTATGTATTTCAATAATATTTTTTATCATTGAATTAACTATTGTATTTTCAATATTTTCTATTTTAATATCAATGCAATCTAATTGAGTTGAAGGAACTATTTTTATAATATCTAATCGTTTATTTAAACTTATTGTTGATTTTATGAAATTATATGGTTGAACAATTAAATTATTTGAATTTATATTTGAAAGAGGATTAAATTTATGATATGGTCCATTTATTGCTCTATAATAACAAAATGTTATTTGAGTTAATGGACTTAATTTATTCATTAAAGAATTATTTACATTTGATATTTTTTCTGTTTTTGATATTTTTTCTTTTAAATTTTGAATTACTTTACCTAATTTTTCTCTTTCTTCTAACCATATTTTATTGTTTTCATTATTATTTAAATTATAATTTGTTCTTGGATTATATGCTGAATTTGTTTTTCCATGATGTGGATTATCATTTTGATAATCATTACTATTAATATTATTCATATTATTATTCTTATTATTGTTATCATTTATATTATTACTATTATTACTATTATTTTTGTTATTATTGTTATTACTATTAAAATTAGTATTATTATTATTATCAATGTTATTATTAATAATATTTTTATTATTATTATTGTTATTTTTATTAGAATTATTATTATTATTAATGCTTTTGTTATTTTTATTTTTACCAATATTTAATTCTTGTTCCTTAGTAATTAAAGAATTATTAGGGTTTATATTGTTATTTGTACTAATATTTATATTATTATTTGAATTATTAATCTCGGAGTAATTCATTGGGGTTATATTTAGACTAATTTCTTTTCTTTGTTTTTGTCTACTTGAAGAAGGATGAGAAATTGTTCTGTCAATACTAAGATTAATTCTATTAATAGAATATTTAGTTTCATTTTGACTTTTATCAATTAAACTACTTTCATTATTAGGATTATTAATGAAAATATTATGTGAGCTTCTTGATAAAGGAACTTTAGTTCTTAATTTAATACTATTATTATTAAAATTATTATAATTCCCAAATGGAATTCTTTGATATTCATTCATACTATAATTTGTTTGATTATTATAATTTATAGTTGATTCATTCATTTCATTTCCTTTTAAAGTTAAAACATTTTCATTAATAAATGAATTTGGTTGATTGTTAATTTGATTATAATTTCTTAATCTTGGAGAATAAAAAGTATTATAATCTTGAATCACTGATTTTGATTCAATATAATTATTTTTTCTTTCAAAACCAAATAAAGGTTTATAATAAGTACTTTTTATTGTTGAATTTATACTATCAACTAATCTATTATAAATAGTTAAATTAGAACCATATTTACTTTTATATATTTGTAATTGGGTTTTTATTATATTAAATTTATCAGCTATTAATTTTCTTAAAGTTATTATTTCCTGATTTGATTTTAATTTTTCTGATTCTATTTCACTTTTTAATTCTGATATTTTTTCTTCTATTTTTTCAATATTTTTTTTAGTTTCATTTGATTTCTCATCTGATTCTCTTTTAACTTTTTTACTATCATTTTCTATTTCTGATATTTCTTTTAATATTTTATTTTTGTCTTTTATTAAATTATTTCCTTTTTGACTTATTTCAATGTAGGATAATTCATTTTGAGTTAAATTTGAATGAATCGATTTTTCATTAATATCATTTTGTTCTGCAAATCTTTTTATTTGGATATTTATATCTTTTATTCTATTATTAATATCTTCTAGTTTGCTTTTTAGATTTGTTATTGTTAAAAATAAATTTTCTAATATTTTATTTCTTTCTTTTTTAATGAATTTATATTCTTTATTAATAAAGATTAATTTATTTTCTATTATTCCATCATAATTAGTAGCTTTAAAAAAATATAATAAATATTCATAAATGTTATTTATTGAAAAAACATCTAATTTAGAATTATTTGATGAAGCATTTGAAATAAAACTTTCAATTATTGTTTTGGATAAAGAATTAATAAATTCATTTATTTTCTCTTTGCTATTATTATTTTTTTTAATCTTTAACTTTTTAATATAATTTCCTAATTCATCTTTTATAACATTATTTAAATAATTATTATTTACTGATATATGAATATTATTATTCAGTGTTTCTGATTTATTATGTCCATTACTATTAACAAGACTATTATCTCTGTTATTATTTATTTCTATTATTTCTATTATATCTTCTACTAATTTATTACTTGTTTTATTAACATCTAAATTTGATAATTCATAAGGAAATAATTCAATTTTATCATTAATGTTGTTTTCATAATTATTCACATTATCATTTATTAATGTCATATTTAATTTTTTAAATTTCAAAATTTCTTCAAGAGATTCTTTTTGAGAAATTAAATTTATAATTTCATCTTTAACAATTAATTTTTCTTCCTTTGTCATTTTCAATAATTCTTTAATTTGGTCTTCTTTTTGTTTTAATTCTTCAATATTCTCTAAAATATTATTTTTATTAATTTCATAATTTTCGATATCTTTCTTATATTTTAATATTTCATTTTCATGATTTTTAATTTTTTTAGAATCAATTATAATTTCATTTATTTGTTCACCAGTTAAAAAATCACTTAAATTATTTGAAAGAATATATTTTGATAAAGTTAAAGATTGAAAATTAATAGGATTAAATTGGGTCAATTTATCTTTTAATTGTGAAATTTGATTATTTAAATCATTTATTATAGCTTGTTTAACTTTTATTTCTGAATCATTATTTGAAATATAAGTTAAAAGAGCAGAGGATATATCAGTTAAATTTTTTTGTAATTTTTTTTTTTGTTCTTCTAATTTTTTAATCTCTTTTTGTTGAGGGTTATTTTCGTTATATTCATTTTGATTTTGATTAATTTCCTGAATTTTTGATTCTGCTTGATATATATCATCAACTAAAGAATGAATTAATGTTTCTTCATTTGAAGGATAATTATTATTCATATTTATAGAATACATTTTTATTTCTTATATTTTTATTAAAAAAATTTAAATTTTATTTTTTTTCACATTTCGATTTTCTTTTTATTTTTATAAATAATAAAATAAATAAATAATTCAATAAATTTAAAAATTAAATAATATGATAGAAAATTTAATTCAAATAGAAATACCATTAATTCCTTTAATATCAATAATAACATTTACAATAATAGGAATAATCCATTCATTAAAATTAATAAAAAACCAAATATTTAATTCTGAAAAACCCAAAATCAATAACTCTCCTCATAATTCCATAATATCTTTAATGAAAGACACTCCAATAATATATATAAAATCTTTATCAAAAATAACAGGATATAATATATATGCAAAATTAGAAAATTATTTACCATTTACAAGTAAAGATAGAATGATAAAAAATATTATATTAGATGCAGAAAAAAATGGAAAATTAAATAAAAATAGTACAATTTATGAAGGATCTTCAGGAAGTACTGCATATAGTGTAGCAATTATAAGTAAATTATTAGGTTATAAATGTACAATAGTCATACCAGATGATTGTTCAAATGAAAAATTAAATTTATTAAAAACAACTGGATGTAAAATTATAATAACAAAACAATGTCCTTTCTCAAATTTTAAAGATAATTATACTCGTTTAGCAAAAAAATTATCTGAAAAAGATCCAAATGGTTTTTATATAGATCAATTTTATAATAAAATAAATTATGAAACTCATTATAATGAAACAGGAAAAGAAATATATAATCAATTAAATGGTAAAATTGATTGTTTTATTTCATCAGCAGGAACAGGAGGAACAATAGCAGGAATATCAAAATATTTAAAAGAAAAAAATAAAAATATTAAAATTATATTATCTGATATAAATGGAAGTGGATTATATGAATATGTTAAAGAAGGTGTTATGTTTACAAAAGAAGAAAGTGAATCTAATAGAAAAAAAGAAAGATATTATTCTATTATAGAAGGTATTGGTATTAATTATTTGACTGATAATTTTAAAGAAGCTTTTATTGATGAATGTTATAAAGTTAATGATAATGAAGCTTTATTTATGAGTAAATTTATTTATGAAAATGATGGAGTTTTTTTTGGAGGAAGTAGTGCTGTTAATTTTGTTGCTTTATATAAAATGTTTTTGGATAAAAATAATTTTAAAGTTAATAATATTAAAAAAGGTGCAAATATTGTTACTATTGTTTATGATTCTGGCATTAAATATATTTCTAAATTGTTTAATGATGATAATATTAATGGAAATGATATTAAAGATATTAAGGACATTAAATTATAAGATTTATTTATATTTGTTTGTTTTTTATATTACTTAATAATGCTATAATAATTAAATTTATATTATAATTTTTTAGTTTGTAAAAAAGTTTTTTATTTATGCAATTAAAATTTATCTTTTTCTCTTTTTGATTAAACATTCAATAATATTTACAAACTTCTTTTATATTTATAATTTTTAATAAGAATATAAGATTAACACATTTATAAAATTCTTATTCATTTTTTATTTGATTCACTAAAGTTGCATATATTTTTTCATAATCTTCACCATTTTGAATACATTTTGTAATTTGATTGTCAATTTCAATTTGCTTTTCATTAAAACCACCTATTGATATTATTGGCGTTTTTTGAAGTGAAGATTTTTTTTCATTAATAATTTGGTTATTTTTTATAAAAAAAACATCATTTGAATTACACAATTTTGTAATAGTTGATATTATATTTATACTATAATTATTCACAGGAAAATTTCTTATCTTTTCATTTATGTTATCATTAATATGAATATTAATATTTATTTGTTTATTATTTTTTTCCGAATTATTATTGAATAAATGTTTTGCTGAAGGATGTTTTAGTAAATTTCTTTGAAAAGTTAATTTATTATTCGATTTAATTGAATTTGAATTTTGTTTAGTTTCTTCGATTACAATTGATGACATTTATTTGTATATTTATAATTTTAATTTTATTAAATATATTTTTTATAATTAACTTAAAAAATGCTCGAAAATTCAAATGATTTAAAAAAATCAATTTTAAATAAATTACTTTCTTCATCATTTAATGATAAATTAAAATTTCTAGAATCAAATACAAATAATTACTTTTCCCTAATAAATGTATCTTATGATTTAATATTCCAAGTGACAAACACTTGTCAAAATATAGAAAAGAGAGTTCAAGATCAAATAGAATTAAAAAATAAAAAACGTCAAATTTCTCCCCCAAAACAAAGAATGAATACTCTAAATAGAAATTGTTCTATAGGATTAATTGCTAAAAATTCTTTAAGAGGAAATAAAAATTTAATGAAATCAATTAAAAATTCTTTAATTAATCAAGAAATGAAAAAAAGTAAATCAAATATAAATTTATTGAAAGGAAGATCAACAACAAGATTAAATTCAGTGAAAAATCCTTTTAAAAAAAGCGATAATAATATGAAATTAAGAATGAGTTTAAAATTAAGTAATAATAATATTCAACAATTAAAAAGATCTAAAACTGAAAGAGATTTAAGACAAAATAAAAAAATTAAAGGAAATAAAAAATTACAAAATAATAAAATGGATAAAAATAAATCAATTGATAATAGTACCATTTCTAATATTAAAACAAAAGATATTCAAAGTAAAACTTTTGATGACAATAATAATGAAAGTAAAATATTTGAAATAGAAAACGGATTAATTTTAAATGATCCATTATTAGTCGGAAATAATGAAATAGATTTTATTCAAAAAGGTTTATTAATAAATTCAAATGATGTAGAAGTTGTTTATAATATATTAAATTATAAAGTTTTAGATTTTGCTGAAGATCAATTACCTTATATATTAAAATATTTAAAACAAAATGATTATTTAAACTTAAGATTAATTTGTAAACTTTTTAGAAATATTGTTAACGAAGAGATTTTATCAGAATTAGAAAGTGAAAAAATAGAATATGAAAGAAAAATAAATTTATTTAAACCAGAACAAATTTTATCGCCTTATAATCCAAATAACATAACATTAACAAAGGGAGCATTAAAAGCAGTAAATTTATTGAATCAAGCATTATTAAATAAATTATTTACTCAAATCGAAGTTCCATCAGATGATATATTATTAATATATCATATATATTTTCAATTAATAAATCATCCTTTAATAAAAGAATTTAATAATAAACAAGTTTTTTGGAAAAAATGTTGTCATTATTTTAATAATGAATCAAATGGTAAAACTGGAGAATTATTATTAAAAAATGTAAAAAATGGTATTGATTTAACAAGTGAAAATATATATAAATTAATACATATTATGAATGGTCAAATTCATAAAATTACTCCTGCATATTTTTCAAAAATATGTGGTACTACAGGTTTATTTGTATTTTTTATTAAAGATATTTTAGATTTTTTGGGAATTTCAAATGATAAAAAATCCCAACCTAATTCTTATTGGACCTATAAAGGAATTATTAATGTTATTAATAAAAAAATTGAAAAAATGAAAAATTTTAGCAATCATAATTAGTGTTTTTATTATATTTAATTTTTTTGTAAAAAATTATAAATTTAATCTTTTAGTTCAGAATTTTTCAAAATAAGTAATAAATAAAATTATTATTTTTTTAAAATTAATAATTATGAATCATTATCAAATAGAAACAAATATTTTACCACAACAAGCAAGATTACTACTTAAAAAAAACTGGGAATACTATCAAAAAATAAATAAAGAAAATCAAAAAAAAAGAAAAATCCTTCAAGAAAATAAATATATAACTTATGATAATAAAACTAAGAAATTTATTCCAATAAAAAAAAATGAAATAACTACAAGTGAAGAATCATCTTTAAATTCAAGAAAAGGATATGAAAGTAAAAATAATATTACAGTAAGAAAGTTGAATTCCAAAATAAAAAAAGAAAAAATGAATTCTTCAAAAAATAAACAAACAAAAATAAAAAACGAAAAAAAAAAAAATTTAAATTTTTCTAAAATTAACTTTTTAAATGATTATTCTAAAAAACTCCAGAATTTATCTCAAAAAATAACTGATTTTTCAAATTCAAGAATAAATTATGAAAATATTTCATATGATATGTATAATAGTCAAGAAACATCAAATACAAGAAATAAAAAATTAATTCGACTTAATACTCTTCCTTCTTTATATTTTTCAAATGATAATTCTTCTCAAAAAAAATCTCAAAGAAATTTAAATCAAAATTTAAATAAATTTTTAGATACTTCTTTAGAAAATAACAATAATAATTTAATTAAAGGGAAATTAGTTTTATCTTCTTGTTCAAATTTTTTTCCAAATAATAATAAAAATAATGTTAAATTATTAGAAGATATTAGTTTTGATTTAAATCAAACATATGTTAAATTATGGAAAGATAAAAAAAATTTTAAAAATTTAACAAATACAACTATAAATTTTTCAAATGAATTTAAAGAGAAAAATTCATCCTCTAATAATTCAAAAAAAACAATAAAAATAAAAGAAACAAAAGCTTCATCATGTTATACGAATACTAATACTTCAAATACAAAAGATGAAAATTTATCTGAAAATAAAAATAATTATTATTGTTCAGTAGAAGAAATTCATATTGCATTTGTTGAATTAATTAAAAAGCAACGTAATTTAATTAATAATCAGGAAAATAAAAAGAGTAAAAAAAATATAAATGAATACAATTTTCATGAAAATGATGAAAATAATTTTAATGTAATTTATATAGAAGAACAAGAATTGTAATTGTTAATTTAGTATATCAAAATAACAATTACTTAATTTAATCAGCTTTAATTTTATTAATTAATTTTTTTGAAATTAAAATTATAATTATGTAAATAAAAAAAATAATCAAAAAAGGAAAAAAGATTCAAAATTTAAATAAATTTTTAAAATGAAATTAATATTTTTTTTATATTTATTTATATTTACAAAATTTAACTTTAACTTTATAAAATATATTTTTATTTTTTTATAAATTCTAATAAATTACCTTTTGTATTATTTTTACTAGAAAAAATTTTTTCATCACTAAAACTTCTATAATTAAAAGGTTCTTTAAAAATTAATTTTTCTGATAATATTTTATGATATTGCATTTTACTTTTTCTGAAATAATTTAGACTATCTATAAAAAAATTAATTCTTTCAGCTTTATTTCTATTTTTAGAAATTTCAATATTCTCAATTTGATTATCAATTAAAGAAAAAAGTTCTTTATTATATTCTTCTTCTGATAAATTTTTTAATTTTGAAATATTTTCAAGTAACTTATTCATAGAATTTTTATTCTTATTTTTATTTTCAATTTCATTTTTTGATGAATGTTTTTTCATTGGTTGAGGATAACCTTCTTCTAAATTATTATTTAAACTTTCATCTAATTCCTTTTTTAATGTATTTAGTCTTTTTATTTTTTTCATATTTATTCTTGTTTTTATATATTGTGTTTTTGAAAAATTTTTTTCTTCTGTATTTTCTCTTTTTTTTGTTTCTTCTTTTTTATTTTCTTTTTCTATATTATTTTCATTATTTTTGTAATTATTATAATACATTAAACTACTTTTTTTCTTTGGAATTATTAATTTTTTTTCAGTATCTTTTTTATTTAATAAAAGTTTGTTATTATTTTCTTCTTTATTTAATCCATTTTTCACTAATGAAGAAAATTCATTTTTTAAATCTAAATCATAATTTTTCTCTTCTTTTTTATTAAAATAATCTTTTCCTTTATAAATTAAAAAATTCTCATTACCTATTTTAGTATAATTTATTTTACGTGAATTTGAATCATTAATTTTATTATTTTTTATTTCATTAATTTTATCTTCAAAGAAAGTATTATTTTGATGATGATCATTAAATTCATTTTCTTCTAAAGAGAAAGGATTTAAACCTAATTTTTCATTTTTTTCTTTTTCTCTTAATAATTTGATTATTTTTGGATCTGCTTTTGATTTAACTTTTTTTTCAACAGTTAAATTATTTTTTAATTTATTTTCTAACATTTCCTTTTTTTCATTATAATAAATATCATTATTCACTTCTAATTGATTTTCTTCCTTTTTTTCTTTTTCCACTTTTTTTAAAATATGAGTTTTTGAATTTGTTTGTGTTAAAAATTTTTTTTTTAAATTAATTTCATTATTATTTTCATTTACATTTTCAAATTCATTTTTTTCTTCTTTTTCATCTTTTTCATTTTCTTTAAATATTTTTTCTTTACTTTTTAATTTTTTCTTTTTATACTTTGATATAAATTTAATTGAAGTTGAAGATGTTTTAATTCCTCGATTTAATATATTATTATTTTTTAATTTAGTTTTTCTTGAAGTTAAAGCATTTTGTGATTTAATAAAATATTTTTTATTCAATGAATTAATATTTGAATTAATATTATTCAATGGAATTTTAATATTTCTATTTAAAGACTTTTTACTTCTTATTTTTTCATTATTATTTTGGAAATTATATATAATTTTTTCTTTTTCTTTTTCATTTACATCAATATCACTACTAGATAATGAATTAGAAATATTAATCTTTTCATTTTCATAAAATTCCGTTTCTATTAAATTATTTACTTCTTGTTTTTCTCTTTTTGATATTCTTTTTCCTATTTTATTTTCTAATTCTTTTTTATTTAAAGATTCATTTTCAATTGTATTATTATTTGAATTTTTACTTGAATTAATTGTCCTTTCATTTAAATTATTTTTACTGAAATTTCCTTTTTTATCAATTAATTTATCTAAATAACGATGAGTTTTTAAATTATTATCATTATATAATTCTTTTAAATTATCTATTCCCTTATTTTTACCGTTTTCATATATTCCTTTATCTACATTTTTTACTGAAATAAATATTTCTTTTCCTTCTTTGTTAAAATATTTAATTTCTTTATCATTTAAATTTAAATCTGAAATTTTATTTCCTTTTTTATCAAATAAAATTAATGGTTTATCATTTCCAGTTTCAATTTTATTTCCATTTATATCATAATATTCAATTAAAATATTATTATGTTCTTGAGAATATTTCCTTTTAATTTTAGAAATATTATTATGTGAAGTATGAGTTTGAGAAAAATATTTATTATCTCTATTATTTACTAAACTACTTAAACTTAATTTATCACTATCAGAATCATAAAAATGTTCATAATAATTATTTCTTATATATACTTTAGTTTTTCTTATTTTTTCATCTTCCTTTTCATTATCACTCCAATAATTTAAATTATTTTCACTATTCCAATTTAATTTCCAATTTGACTTTTTAAAATATTGAATTGAATTATTATTATTTTTTGGAGTCATATAACCTTTTTTTCCAAAATTTAAAAATTTTAAATATTCATTATTAAAACCTTCTGTAAAGGTATTTTCTTTATTATCATTTGTTTTAAATTTAAATATTCCTTGTTTAATCTTATATTTTAAATGATCAATTTCTTTTTTAACTAAATTATTTATTTGGTCTATATTGATCGAAACATTTTTTTTTATTTTATTTTCTAATTTTTTATCAAAATTCATTAATAATAATTTTACAAATTTATTTTGAACTATACAATCAGGAGGAACAATTGTACAATTTTTTAGTTTTAATTTATTAATAATATAATTACTGATTAAATTTCTTTCTTTTTTTCCTATTTGTTTTGCTAGAGAATCAAAGTAGATTAATTTAAGATATAATTCTTGATTTAATTCACTTTCTTGATTTAAATCATCTGAATTTATAAATTTAATTAATGATGAATCGCTGTAAATTTTTTTTTGTAAATTATTGGGAAAATATAAATAATTAACATTAGATAATTTTTGAATATTTTTTTTCAACTTTAATTTATGAATTTCTTTTAAATATTTCAGAATAAATGGAAAAGAATTTTCATTAATTGGAGCTAAATTCCCTTTATAACTTATTTCTTGGATTATTTCTTTAATATTATTTTGAGTTGAATTTAATGATATTTGAGGTGAAAATTCAGCTGAAGAAAAAAATTTTCTTTTTGGAAACGTTTTCTTATATTTTTCTGTTGGATATACTTCAAAAATATTTTCTTCTGGTTTAATAGCCTTTAAATATAATTTTGTCTGTGACGAGGATGGATATTCAGATTTCATTTATTTTATAATCTTATTACTTCTATAATTAAATTTAAATTAATTATATAACTTTCTTATATATTATTTTTAAATTATTAAGTTTAATATTAACAATAATGATTTATTATAATTTAAAAAATTTCACTATTGCTCTATTTTTAAATAAATTAATAGTAACCTTCACATTTAAATAAATCATTTATTTCATTTTAAATAATATATTATAATAAAAATTATTATTAGTTTTATTAAGGAAAATAGGAGCTCAAATTCTCTTCAATTTATTAATATGTTTTTTTTATTTTTACTATTTTTTTATTATTTTTTCAGTTGGTTTAAATTTGTTCGATTCAAAATTTGTTTTGAAATTTATAATTTTTTCCTGATTATAATTATGTGGAATAACATGAGATTCAAAAATTGTTTTTTTTATTTTTAAATTTGGGCCAATATTATTATTTGATTTACTTAAATTATTTAAAGAAGAATTTTTTATTGAAGACCTTAAAATTTGCCGTTTTCCATTATTAATATTATTATTAATTAATAAATTAGTTCTTGAAGAAGAAGTTTTTATTTTAATTAATTTAACATTATCAATATCATTTTCTTTTTTACAAATTATTTTTTTTAAATTACTATTTAAACCAATTTTTAAGTCTAATGAATTTTTATTATTTTTCTTTTTTACTTTTCCTTCATATATATTTTTTGTTGAAGGTGAATGATGTTTATTAATTATACTTTCATTACTATAAATAGATGTAAAATTAGTTGAATTTAAATGTTTAGAATTTAAATATTCATATTTTAATTTTTTTGAACTTATCATCGGTTTATCTATTAAATCAACATTAATTGAAATATCTCGATGGTTATTATTATTGGTATTTTTGGAATATTTTTTAAAATATTTTTCTAATATTATTTTATTTTTATTATTATTAAATGTTAAATCTGTTGTATTCATTATAAAAGAAGAATTTAAATTATAAAAAACTTGATTATTAAAATTACTTATTTCTTTTTCTAATTCATTTCTATATAATTCTTTTTGAAATTTAACTAATTTTTCATATAAATTAATATTTTTAGTTTCAAAAATTTTTTTTTTCTTTTCTAATTTCTTAATATTATTATTTAATTTTCCATTTTCTTTTTTTAAAATATTATTTTTTCTCCCTATAGATTCTTCTCGTTCTTTAAATTCTTTAATTTTTTTTTCTAAATTGTTTTGTTTTTCTAAAATTTGATCAGCTTTATTTGAAATTACTTTATTAATGTCAATAATAGAAAAATCATTATCTTCATCATTAATATTATTTTCATTACAATCACTATAATAACTATCACTATTACTTATTGTAATACTACTACTTTCATTTTCTGTTATTGATATTAATTGATTTTGATTTTTAATATTTTTTAACATTGAAAAAGAATTTAAATTAATCATTGATTTATTTTCTGATTTTCTTTGAGAAGATGGTTTTAAATTTAAAGAAATATTTAAATTCTTTTTATTTAATAAATCATAAGAACTTTCATTTTTATAAGGTTTGTTGATTTGATTCATAGAATTATTTTGATGAAGTGAAATTTTATAATCTATAGATAATAAAAGTTTTAATATTATTTCATCGTTATTATCTTTTAAAAAATACCATTGTTTTTGATTGTTTTTATTTGATAAATTAAAAGGTATTGTAACTTTACCAAAATAATTTTTTATAACAAAAATTTTTTTTGTATAAGCATTTATTGATATTGTTTGATTATTAGTAGATTTTAAAGATATGTTAAAATGAAAAGTTTCTTCATGAAAAATTATAATTGGTTTTGTTATTTTTTCTGTTTCTAAAGGAGATTCATCATTATATTTTATTGATAAAGTATATGGTAAATAATTGTCTGGATTTCTACAAATTTTTGATTGATATAATGTTAATGAAATGTAAATTTTGGTATTTTTATCTAAAGACATTTTATTTTTTTATTTTTAATTTTTTTTATTGTTTACATTAATCATGTTTAAATTTGTCAAAAACTAAGTAAATATTTTATTTGAAAATTCAATTATATATCTTAACATATTATAATTTATATATATAAATAAAAATATTTTTTATTTTAATTTTAATCTCATTTTCTCTCCATAAATATAAAAAAAAATAATTTAGTTACATTAAATATTTTAAAATCCATTTGTTAATTCTTCACTTTTTTTAACAGGAATTAATTTTTTTAATCCTAATATAGATTCTTTTAATTCACTAGGAAAATATCTAACATCTTCTTTTTTTCTGTACATAATTTCTTCTTCAAAATGAACAATTTTATCATTACTTTTTTTATCATTAGTAATATAATTATTATTTTTCTCATCTATATTAGTATTATTCTCACTATTATTATTATTTTCATTAATATTATTATTATTATTATTCCTATTACTAATAACAGTGTAATTTCCTTTATTTTGAAAAGATAGTTTATTTCCATCATCTTCTTCTTCTTCTTCTTCTTCCATTTTAAATTTTTCAATAGCTGCTTCTTTATAATAATCTAATTTAACATATAATTTATTTGCTTCTCTCAAATCTTCATAATCAAAAATCCTCATTAAATAATAAGCTAAACAAATTAATTCATTATCTCTTTCAGAATCATAATAAGGTAAAATAGGCATTCCATTATTTAATTGATAAGTAAATGAGACAACACTATTATCAATAATAATAATATTTTTTAAATCAATATTTTTAAAAACACTTAAATCTTTAATATAAATTTCTTTTCCTTCATATTTAACAGAAGTACAATTATTTCTATATAATCTATATTTAAAATATTTATTATTAGGATCCATAAAATTTAAAACAGCATCAGCATAAGTACTATGACTTGCAGTAAAAACAACGATAATATATTTATCTTTAATTATATTTAATGCTTTTTCCCAATTTGGTCTTATATTTATTCCAATTAAACCTTTTTTTCTTGAAGGTAAATTAACTTCAATTTGAGATTGACAATTATTTATATTTTTAGATTGGCAATGAACTAAAGTTTCATCTAAATCAAAAATAGCTAATTTTTTATTTCCTAAATTTATTTCTTCATCAAAAGGAAAATCACAAGGTTTACATTTATTTATATTTTTTATTTTTTCTATTTCTATCATCATTTCAAAACATCTTTCTGTATAAGTATAAAAATTTGTTATATCTTCCATATTTGATAATTGTCTTACTTCATCTTCATTAAATTTAAAACGAGATAAATTATTTGTTACTTCATATTTATTTATATTTATTGTAGTTTTTTTCTTTAAACGTTTTCTTATTAAATTTTGAAAATCTAAATCTGATTTTTTCATACTTCTCTTTTGAATTTCTGATGTTTTTTTTCTTTCGTTTTTTATTCTACCACATAATTCATTTATACTTAAAATAATTGCATTAAAATTTTCTTCTGTTAAAGGTGAATTTTTTTTATCATTTTCACTATTTTTTTGAGAATTTTCTAAAGAATCTTCTGATGATTTTAAACTTTTTTTATTTATATTCATTAATGTTTTTGAATGACCTGATTTACTTCTTCCACTTTGAATTGGAATTATTTCTTGATTATCATTTTCATTTATATAATTCAACGATAATTCATTTGGAGTAAAAATTAATTCTTTTTTTTTTAATTTCGGAGATACTTTTATTTGGGTTATGTTTGATAATTTTGATATTGATACTGTTTTATTACTCATTTTACTTTTTAAAAAATTATTTTGTTAAACATAATTAAAAAAATAATAAACTGTTTTAAATTATTTTTTAAAAAATGAATTGGAAAATTATTAAATTTAAACTTAATGATAATCAGTTTTTATTTGATTTTTTTTTAACTATTAAATGAATTGTTTGTAATAATAAAGTTATTTAATTATCAAATATTAATATTAAAAATATATCAACAAAAAATAACTTTTTTTCCAATTAAAGATAAATAAATTATGATAATATTTATTTAAAAAATTTATAAATATGAATATTCTATTAAAAATCAATTCTTTTTAATTTTTTACTTTTATACATAATCAAATTAAGAAAAAAAAAAATATATATAAATTCCAAAAATGTCAAATCAAAATTCTTATTATCAAAATGTAAATATAATAAACAATAATATTCAAAATAATTCGGATTTTGGAGAATATATTCCAGAAGAAAGTAATGAATCTTCTTCACAACAATATTCAAGTAAAAATATAATATATTAATAAAATAAACAATATATTTAAATATTTATTATAGTTGAAAATCAAGTAAATACAAATATTGAAAGTAATAGTATCCAAAATTCAAACAGAAATGAGCAAATTCAGTATTCTTATTATTATATGCCTTTTATTCAATATGGAGATTATGCTCAATATTTTTATTATAATAATTATCAAGATTTAAATGAAAGTGATGAAAATGGAATTATTGAAAATGAACAATATATTCCTTATTTAGGAAATAATTTAGATGAAGTTAATCAAAATATTCAAAATATATTCAATTTAGAAAAGTAAATTTAAAAATTTTTTAATTTTATTTTTAAAATAAAAAAATAGACAAGAAGTTATAAGAGGAAAAGAAAAAATAATTGAAAAAAAAAAACAATTTAATAATTTTAAAAAAAAATATTTAAAACAATACAAAGAAAAAAAAAATGAATTAAATAAATTACTTTCATTAAAAGAAAATTTAAAAGAATCAGATATAATAGAATGTAATATTGGAGGAAATAAGGAAATAAGAACAACAAGAAAAACATTTTTAAAATATCCCAATTCAGTTCTTGCAAATTGTTTTAATGGAAAAATAAAATTACCAAAAAAAAATGGTAAATATTTTATAGATAGAGATGAAAAATATTTTATATTATTATTAGAATATTTAAAAAAATCACAATATCCAATTTTTAAAAATTATACTGAAGAAAAAAACTTTTATGATGAATTAAATTTTTGGAAAATACCATTAATTCATAATAAAACTAAATTTCAATTTAATCTTCAAAAATTTTCAAGTTTAGTTACAGTTGATTCTTCAAAACAGATATTAAAAAAAAATTCATCTAATCAATGTATAGTTCAATTAACACCTAATTTAAATATATATAACAATTATTTTGAATTCAAAGTTAATATAGCAATTCCTTGCAAAAAAAATTCTCAATTATTTATTGGATTAATTGATAGTATGAAAAATATAAAAAATAAAAATAATAATAAATACTTTCAATTTGATTTTTATTGGGATATTTATAAAAGAATATTATCAAAAATAGATGAAAATGGAATTCAAAAAGTTTATAAATATGGTTTTGATTGTGATGAATTTGAAATGAAATTTGCTATGGAATATAATCAACAAAATAAAACTTTAAGTTTTTATCAAAATGATATTAATTTAGGTGTTGCTTTTCATAATGTTCCTACTAATTTAACACCTGTTTTTTGTATTTGGTTTGAAACTGGAATTATTAAAATTTTGAATTCATTTGAACCTAAAAATAAAATTTATCTTTAATTAATAATTAGTAGTTTTTCATTCTGTGTGCTTTATATTCTAAAAATTTATTGTTGATTAATTAAGTATTTGTTAATTTTTTTGAAATTGTTTTCTAATAAATAACTCTAATATATTATTTTAATAATTCCTTATCTATGCAATTAATTGTTATTAATTAAATAAATTTATTTAAATATTAATATCATACAAATTATTACTCCTATTATAAAAATAAATATAATTAAAAAAATATAATTTATACATATCACTTTTTTAGATGAATATTTTGCTTTTTTAATTGTATATTTGAGGACATCGAATTTTGTATAATTTGTTTTATTATTATATTTAATTTTATTCAAAATTTCAACTAAAAAAGAATAAGAATTATATCCACAAAATGAAAATTCTCTTTTTCTAAATTCCTTTGCAGTTGCAATAATTGCTTTATCCCATAATTCTTTTTCTTTTTGAGTAAAATTAAAATTAATAATTTTAACTGGATTTCCATTATATTCTCTTTTAATTTCAATATACTTTGACAAACCGAAATTATATGAATTACCTCGAGAATTAATTATAATTAAATGACCATAGAAAGGAAAAAAATCAGAAATTAAAGGAATTCTTTGCCAAATACAACAAAAAGAATATTTAATTATTTTTTTTTTTATATTGTTTTCTTTATAATCAACTGTATTATCAATAAATTCACTATTATTATTATTAGGAATATTTCTATTTTCTTGAAAATTAATGTTATCATGTTCAACAATTAATGAAAAATTATTATTATCCAAAGTTGATGAAGTATTTTTATTTTTAAAATTTTCATTTGTTTTAATATTTATTTTACGTTTAGTTTCATCATAATTTAAGTTTGGAATTTCTTCTTTTGTATTTGAAGAATTATTATGTTCTAATTGTCTTTGTGAACTTTCAGGTTCAAAAACTTTATTTGAATTATTTCTTCTTTTCTTAAATATTTCGGACATGATAATTATAGATTTTTAATTTTTATAATTAAAAGAAATTAGATGAATATTCATTTTTAAACAACATACAAAAATATTTATATTTAAAATAAATGAATAACTTAAAAATAATATTCATTCTTTTATTTATAATTCAAAATACATTAAATTACCAAAATTTATATGAATTAACAGAACCACAATTCACAGATGATACAAAAAGTCATTTTGAAGCAAAATTAACTTTCAAAGGAAAATTAAATTCATCAGATTATGAAGGAATATCTTTTATAAATAAAACTTTTGAAAAAGAATTAATTTCAACATTAAAATTAAATATAGATTTAGAATGTGATGAAATAATTCATATAAAAATAACAGATTTAAATAAAAAAAGATGGGATCCTTCAGAATATACAATATCTAAAAAATACAAAGAAAAAATTTCCAAATGTAAAAACAAAAAATCTCTTTTAGAAAAAGGATTTGAAATATCATATGAAAACCAAACATCATTTTCATATAAATTGAGATATAACAATGAGATAATATTAGATTCAAATAATACAAATTTTCTTTTTACAGATAAATTTATAGTATTTGGTGAATATTTAACAACAAATGAAATATATGGATTTGGAGAAAGATATCATGATTTAAATTTAGAAGATGGAATATTTACAATTTGGCCAAATGATTCTCATGGAATTCATGAAGATTTAAATTTAGGAGGAGATAATTTAATGGGACATCATCCTTTAGGTTTTCATAGAACAAAAAATAATAATTTTATGGGAATATTATTTAATAATGTTAATGCTCAAGATATATTAATTAAAACTATATCTGATAATCATACTTTGTTTGAACATAGATTTATTGGTGGTATTATTGATTATTATATTTATCCTAGTAATAATATTGATAATGTTCTTATTAAATTACATAATATTATTGGTAATCCTGTTATTATGCCTTATTGGAGTCTTGGTTTTCATCAATCAAGATGGGGTTATAAAAATACTAATGAAATAAAAGATATTTATAATAAATTTATTGAATTTGAATTTCCTATTGATACTTTTTGGGGTGATATTGAAATTTTAGATGGAAAAAAAATATTTACTATTGATCCTACTAATTTCTTTGATTTACCTTTTTTTGTTAATGAAATTCAAAAAGCAAATTATAAATTTGTTCCTATTGTTGATATTGGATTTGTTCAAAATAAAAATTATAAATATTATATTAAAGGACATGAAGAAAATGCTTTTATATTATCAAATTATACAAATGTTGAAATGTCTTGTAATATTTGGGGTGGTGCTTCTGTTTTTCCAGATTTTTTTTCTAGTCAAGCTAAAAATTTATGGAAATTAGCAATGAATGATTATTATAATTTAATTAAATATGATGGTATTTGGTTAGATATGAATGAACCAGCAACAATAAATACACTTCAAAATGGAAGAGTTGAAAATTTACCTAAAGGAAAAGAATTTTATGATTATTTAAATGAATATGAATATTTATCTTATATTCCAGGTTATATTGAAAAAAAAAGAACTGATATAAGATCAAATTCAATAAGTGAAAATTCATATAGTGTTTTATATAATAAATCAGATGATTATTATTCTCATTTAATAACATATAATTTCAAATCATTAATAAATTTAATTGAATCAGAAGAAAAATATAATAATATAATTGAAATAACTAAAAAAAGGCCTTTTATATTATCAAGATCAACAACATTAGGTTCAAGTAAATTTGCATTTCATTGGTTAGGAGATAACAATGCTTCATATAATGATTTAAAAAATTCTTTAAGTGGAATATTTCAATTTAATATATATGGAATACCTTTTGTAGGAGATGATATTTGTGGTTTTCAAGGAAAAACTAATGATAATTTATGTGCAAGATGGATGAGTTTAGGTAGTTTTTATCCTTTTAGTAGAAATCATAAAAGTTTATTAAATTCACAAGCTCATGAACCTTTTGCTTTTGGTATTAATTCTAATACTTATTATTTAAGTAAAATTTCTTTAAAAATGAGATATTCTTTAATAAGATATTATTATAGTCAATTATTTAAAATATCATTAGGTGAAATAGGTTCTTTTTTCAAACCTGTTTTTTTCAATTATTATAATGATATTAATACTTATTATATTACTGATATTTGTGCTATGATTGGTGATGCTTTTATTTTATTCCCTGTTTTATCAGAAAAAACTGATAATATTTTAGCTTATTTTCCTAATGATGATTGGAATTTTTTTTCTAATTTCAGTAATTTTATTAATAAAGATAATAATAAAACTGAAGGTAATTATATTGAATTACCAGGTGATTATAAAAATATTAATTTATTTTTCAGAGGTGGTTATATTATTCCTTATCAAGATACTTTTAAAATGACTATTAGAAATACTTATGATTTAAATAATAATCCAACTGATTTAATTGTTAATGTTGATAGTGTTAATCATTTTGCTCAAGGAGATATTGTTTTTGATAATGATAGTCCTTATACTATTGAAAAAAAAGATTATTTAAAAATTCATTTTGAATTTATGTATGATACTATGAATTTTGGCTTTGATAATATAATGGTTAGTAATTATAATATGAAAGATATTTTCTTAGGTAAAATTAAATTTTTGAGAATGAAATATTTAGAAAAGAAAAATTTATGTATTTTAAGAATCATTTTAGTTAATAGAAGTATTCTTCATGCTAAAGTTAATTTTATTTCAAATGATGTTTATGAAGTTGATTTGAAAAAATATAATTTGAGATTTGACCAAATTACAAATGTTAAACTTATTGATAATAAAGAATATTTGAAAAGGAAAAGAGTTGGAGTATTTGATAAAAAATTATTTATGAATAATAGAATAAATTAATTTATTTTAAGACTTATTAAAATTAATCTTAAACAAAAAATGTTTTATTAATTAAATAAATGAGTAAGTATTTCAAAAAAAAAGTTTTATTTTTGAGCGAAATTTTTTTAAATTTTATATACAATAAATAATAAAATTAATTTTTTCTTAAGTATAAATTGTAAATTAAATAAATTATTTTTTATTATATTTTACCATAAATTTATTTAAGTCTTTTTATAAAATACATTATTTATATTTTATAAATATAATAATGAATTCTTTTCTTCGTTTAAGAAAATTCATTGTTCCATTATGTTGAAATATTTTTCATAAAATTGAAAAATAATTTAGATAATGGAAATAATAACCGTGATGCAGGAACCAATAAAAAAATAATTTTTTATTGAGTGTCATGACGCTCGAACATTCAAAAAAAAAATTAATAAAAAAATTAAAATTAAATAAAAAATTTTCCATTCTTCAAATGTCAAATAATCATATATTTATATTTTTATTAATAATAACTTTTACAAACCAAGAATTAAGAATTCCTTTTAAAAGACATTATAATGAAGATTTATCTTTAATAAATCCAAAAGATTTAATACCCAAAATTTATCAATCAAATATTGAAGTAATATTAGAATTAGGTTCAAATAAACAAAAAATTCCTTTTTATTTAAGATTAGATCAATATGGTTTTTTTACTTCAGGAACTGAAGCTCAAATTGATAAAAATTTAATAAAATTTAATGAAAAACAATCCTCAAGTTATAAAACAAATTCAGATAAAATTATTTTTTTCTATCAACATTTTTTAAATGGTTATAAATCAAATGATATTGTTAAATTGAATAATATTAAAAATTCAAATATGAACTTTATTTTAGCTTCTGAAATAAATATTATTTATAATGAAAGTGGAGTTATTGGTTTTAAAAATTATGATAATAATAATGATTTATTAATAAAGGATTATTCTTTTATTTCACAATTAAAGGAGTTAAATATTATTAATTCAATGAATTTTATATTTAAATTTTCAGATAAAGATAAAGGAGAAATTATTATAGGAGAAAAACCAGATGAATATGATAGTAATTATAATAGAGATAAATTTTATTTAGTTAAAGCTTTAATCAGTGAAGATAAACAAGTTATTTGGGGACTTTCTTTTTATCAAATTTCTCAAATACTTCAAAATGGTAAAAAAAATATATTCAAAGAATCTAAAATATTATATTTAAAAATAGAAATTGATGCTATAATTGGTCCTCATGAATATGAAGATCTTTTACTAAATGATTTTAATAAATTAATAAATGAAGAAAAATGTTTTAAACAAAATACAAATTCTTATAGATATTATTATTGTAATAAAAATGTAAATATGGATTTTATTGGAAGTTTACAATTTGAACATAAAGATTTACATAATAATTTTACTTTTAATAAGATGATTTAATATATAAAACAAAAGATGGTTTTCAGCATTTTATGATTTTATTTCAAAATGATGAAAGAAACAGTAATTGGGTTTTTGGAAAATTATTTTTAGAAAAATATTTATTAGTTTTTAATTTAGATAGTAAAACCATAGGATATTATATAAATTCTGGAAAGGGTGTATCAAAATCTGCTATATTTATAATTTTTTTAACTTTAATAATTATTTGCTTAGCTATATTATTATATTATTTTATTAGAAAAATTCCAAGAAGGAAAAGAATTTATGAGTTAGAAGATAATTATGATTTTGTGAGTCAAGATAAAAATAAACTTCTTTTTAGAAGTTAAAAACTATTTATAGAGTTAAATATTAGATAAAATACATTATTTTATAATTAATTTAAAAATATAAAATAAAAAAGAAATACTTTATTAAAAAAAAATTGTTTTATTCTTATTCTTATGATTACTAAAGATAACATATTTATTGAAATTATTTAAAACATTTTTCTTTTATATTTTTCATTTTATGACTCAAAAAATATAAAGAAGAAATAATTACCTAATCTCCAAAGTGAGAAAACATTTTCAAACATTTTTTTTTAAAAATTCAACTAGAACTAAATTATATTAGCAATAATTAATCAATTCTTTTATTCTTTTAAATTATACATTAAAAATAGGGAATGTAAATTTTTCTGAAATTAGACATCTTTTGAGAAAGTTATGAAAATGAGGATTATGGTAAATAAACTTTTAAAAATATTGGATAAACTTAGATTGAATAAATTTTTCAATATAAACTTTTTTAAACATTACAAAATAAAAAATAAATAATTAAATTATAAAATAATATCTAAAAGATAAAAAATTAAAAGAAATAATTATAATTTTTTTCAACAATTATAAAATATAAAATTCTAAAAAAATTTTGTATTTTTCATACAATTTTCTTTGAGTGGTTAGGAATATATTATAGGTAAAAAGAAAGTGGAAACTTTCAAAATGTATTCTTTTGAAAATCAGTGTAAAAAAATGGTGCCAATAATTATTTATTGCTCATATGAAATTTTAAAATTAATGTAATGTAATTATCTAATTTTTGGATAGAGAATGATTAAATTTAGAATATTGAGGATATTTTGATAATATATACATTAAAATTTAAATCTTAAATACTATATACAAAGAAATTTTTTTATTTTTAAAAAAATATTTATAGAACTGGTTTTAAAGAGAAATAATTTATTTTTTAATATGATTATACTTTTTATAATTTTGATGAAAAATATATAAAAGTAATGCTAGATTTTTTCATAAAGAATAAATTTTCAATTATAAAGATTTACTTAATGGATATAAAAAGATTTATTATTTTTTTTGGATTTCCTTTATAATATTTATACAATCATTGAAGAAAATTTTTTAAAATAATTCATTTATTTTGTAATGAAGATTGAAAATTAATTTATTTTCTACAATGAAATATTTTCTGAAAATATAATTTTCTTTATTTATAATGTTATTTATTAAATATTATTTTATTCAATTAAAAAAATCAAAAAAATAAAAATTTAAAAATTTAATAAAAAGTTAATGTTAAAAAAATAAAAAAAGAAAAATTTAAAAGCAAAACAAATTCTTTCCATAATAAGCACATCTTTCATAATTTAAAATGTTAGATTCAAAAATAGAAATAATCACAATATTAATAGGAGCAAAAACAATCCAATTCCAAAACAAACTCCATATTAAATAATATAATAAAGTAAATTGAGTATTATAATAGACAAAACACCAAACAATAGTATAATACCAAAAGAAAATAGTTAATCCAAACATTAAAAATGAAGCAATAAATTTCCAAAATTGATGATTTTTATTAAAATAATTAAAAATATAAGCATCAAAATCACTTTTGACTTCTATATATTGTAATTCCAAATCATAATCATATTTTTTATTTGAATTAAATATACGTTTAAGGTCTTCTTTTGTTTTCATATAAGTATTATGTGAAACTAAACTTAACAATCTTAGTATTAAAGTACAACACATTGAAATTAATATAGTTAATAATATTCTTCCAAATTCATGTCTCATTGGATATGCAAAATTATCTCTTTTTTTATCCCATATTTTTCTCTTTATTCTTTTTTCATTTAAAAATATTGCATTAAAACCAAATATATTAGATATATTGAAAAGGAAAATAAATTGAGTTATCATTAAAGGTCTATTTATTGAACATCTTACAATAGTTAATAAAGGATGTAATAATATGAAATTATCTATTATACAATCGACTAAACTTTTTGAAAAATAAAGTTCTTTCTCATCATCTTCTTCAACATTTTCATTATTATTCTCTACTTTATCTATTTTTTCTTTTTTTGAAATTTGTTCGGAAGTAAATGTTTCATCTAATGATTCTTCATTTCGATAATTTTTTCCATTTTCAAAATCATTTCTAGTTATTGCACCATTTGGTTTTTCTCTCTTATTATGATTTTGTGTATTCTCTTCAATTCCATTTGGCTCTCTTTTATTGTTATCCTTTAAATCATCATTTTTTAATGGGGAATTCATATCAGACTTTGGAGGATTAGAAATTATTTTATCGTTTATTGCACCGTTAAAATATCCTTTAAATGGATTATTATTTGAAAAGAATGTATTTATAATAAAAGAAGCAATAAATAAAAGAATGAGAACAAAATATAACCAAAATCCTATATTTTTATGAATTTTTTTAACTTTATTATGACATTTAAATGGAAGATTATATACTTTATCATTATTTTCTATTGAATCGGTGCTATTGAGAATAGATATATTATTAGTATTTAAATTTATGACACATTGATATTGAATAAGAGAATTAATATTTTCTTCTTGTATGTCATTTAAATAATCAATTCCTAAGTATGAACAACTATCTTCAAAATTATATGTTATTTTTTGATAAACACTTGTTTTTCTATATTTTTGAGTTAAATCCCAATCAAATTTTGAACTTTGGAAACAAGGATTTGTAAAAGCATTATCATCTTTATTATAAATATCAACATCTCTGTTTTTATAAAATATATAAAAAGGAATATCAAAATCAAGATTTCTTTGTGAAATATATATTGTAACATTTTCACATACTTGAGAACTTGCGGCATAAGTTTCATCTTGATTTTCATTATTCTCATTATATATTGAATAAGATACATTAATTCCAGATAAATTTTCATTAGTATATAAACTTGGAGGTACAATTGTTAATATAATTATTTCATTAGTTAAGCAATTTGAAAAATCTAAAACTGTAAGAGAAGTTTTTTCATATTCTTTAATATCTTTTATTACTTCGTCTGTAACATTGTTCTTATACCATAGCCAACTATTTAAACCTAAAGAATCAGTAAAAATTTTATAATTTTTGCCATTAGAAAATATTGTATCTTTGACTTTTTCATAAGAATTTTTATTTAAAGTATGAAGAATAGGTTGAGAAATTTCTAATCTTCTTAATAATCTTCTTAATCTTCTTGAACTTAGAAAAAGAAAATAATTATATATTTCAATAAAATAATAAATATTATAATCTTCTCCGCCAGAAACATTGATACCTTTTATTTTATTCATATATTCTTCTACTAAAGTAGTATTTGTAGTATTATAATTATTTTCTAATAAATATAATATTGATTTAGCACTTACTACATTAGTTAAATAAATATTAGACCAATTAAAAGTTACATTTTCATTTAAATTTAACAATTCATTATCTATTGTTTTACTTTGACAATAAAGACCATAATAATGTTCTTTACATGTACAATTAAAAGTTACATTACTACAATTATCATAACGTCCAGAATAACATAAATCACTACAAAAATCAGTTATATTAATTAAAGATATATTAATATTTTCATTATCTGGTAAATAAAATGTATTATTAACTTTAACTAATCCATAATAAGATTTTATACACCAATAAGAACTTTCATTAGGATACATAACTCCATAACCGGCATCTATACAATCCTGATAAGTAACACATTCTCCATCCTTATAATAAGGAGTTGAAGAATTTATATCTTTACAACTTAAACACTGAATTGAATCTGAATAATTTTTTATATTTGGAGGTAAACATGGAAGTGAGGCTATTTCAATTGAAGAATAATTATATTCTGTCCCACATAAATCTGAACACTTTAAAGTATAAGTACCATTTTGAAATGTAGATAAATCAAATGTATATATTATTTCTTTTGGGTCATTATTTGTTTCAGTTTCCGTTTTGTTATATTCTCCGTCAATTGAATTAGAAGAATTAGAAATTGAACATTTTTGTATTTCATTATATGATAAATCTGTTGAAAATGTTAATAAAACATTTTGATAATTACTTCCTTCTATTAAAGAAGAGTCTTGTGAAGTGAGATTATTACTAATTGTTTTTTCACTAATTGTATCTAATGTAAAATTGTGTGATTCGTCTGAAATTGTAATGGCAATATTTGCTGGATTTGAAGTTGATGTAGCATTACAATAATATGTATTATCAGATACAGTACATTCAGTATCTGAACTATCAGAAAATGAAATTGTTAGATCTTTGAGCAATTCAGATGGTGTATTTATTATTAAATTATTTGAAGTAGTTGAATCATTTTTACATTTTTTACCATCACTTGTTTCTCTTGTTAAAATATAATAATAAAGGTAAAAATTATTATTACTATCTAAAGTCACATTTATTATTGTAGGACTATTTACAGTTAATGTACAATTTACAATATTATTATTCTGGAGTTCACAATTATCATTGTTTACTAAAACATTTTGATCTGACTCATCAGACAAAGTTACTTCAAAACAAAACTGTTTTTCTTCACCAATCTTTAAAAGATTAAAAGTTTCATTCAAACTAAATGCTCCACTAACATTAATTGTCTCACTAAGTGTTTTAGAAAGTGAACCAGTATAATCTTCAATTGATTTTCCATTTAATATAACAGTATAATTATTTCCTTCTGATAGCTCAGAACTATTAAAAGATAATGTAAAATTATTATTTGAAAAAGTAAAATCACTTTTTGTTATATTGTTTTCATCACTTCTACTTGGGACAAGAATAATATTATCTATTGAACGTAAATAAAAATCATTTGATTGTGAAATTATGCTGATTTGAAAGTCTTCGTTATTTTCTACTTGAGATAAAGAAAAAATTGAATCATCAAATGTATTTGATATAAAAGTTGTTTTTGATGTATTAGTTGAGTTATTATAAAATAGAATGTAGTTTCCATATTGTGTTATTTCATTTGAATTTTGACATATTATTTTATTATCTGAAATATTTCCACATGTCAAATTTATTCTAATTGATTGGTTAGTTGAATATCTCAACTCTAAATTTTCTAATTTACAATTTAAATCTTCAAAATAGATATAATCTTTATAATAATAAGCAGAAGAAGTAAAAGATGTAAGAACAAAAGTGAGATTTACAAAATTTGAATTATATAATATATTTGAAGTATTATTTAAATCATATATTAATAATTCATATTCATCTTCTTCTGAATTTGAATTTATATAAAAAGTATATATTGAAGATGAATAAGATGAACTAAGAGTAATAGTATTGCTATTTGAATTTAAATATGCCCCTAAACTAGGTAAATTAGAAGTACCAATGTCTTTCCAAGATACAGTTATTCTTAAATTAGGATTTTCATTAAATAAACAATTAGTATCATATGAAACATCAAACAAATCAGAACCACTATTAACATATACTGCAGTTAAACCTGTTGAAATACCATCTTCTTCATTTTTTAACATATAATAAAAAGTATAAGACACTTCTGAACTACTTCCTATGGTATAATTAGTTGATGATAATATGGTTAAATTAATTTGGTAATCATCTGAATCTAAAGCATACATATAATCAATATTATTATTTTCTGAAACTGTTATTGTTACATTAACTGGTTTTGTTTGATAATTTTCTAAAGAAATAATTTCTTTATCAATTGAAAACTCAATTGAATCATCTATCATTTTATTAATTGTTTTTGTATTATTTCCACTTTCTTCATTGTTAACTAAATCTCTTTTTACAGTTTCAATATAATATATTTTCCCACTTTCTAAAGTTGGATTAATAGTAAGTGAACTATTTGATATATAAGTTATATTGCAAATATTATTTGAATTAGTACAAGTAATTGTATCATTTTCACTATTTGATATATTTACTTCAGTAATTTTAGAAACATTAAAATTATTTGAAGTAATTGTAATTTGATTTTCATTATCATAAGAAATTCCTGAAGGAAGCACTATGTTAAAGGTACCATTTAAAATACTATTATAAATAGTGACTTCTTCTTTTCCATTTTCTCCATAATAAATTGTAAAATTACCAGAAGATCCATTAGAAAAAGAATTTATGTTATATGCACAAACTAAAGTTAAACTTGAAATAGTACCACAACTTAAAGTATCATTAGCACTTTCAATTTCAATTTTGATAGGATCTGTTAAACATGTTGCATTTGTAAAAACTATATTATCTTCATAAATAGTTTTTATACTAGTATCAATTGATATATCATTGGCAAGTACAACAGGATTTTGAGAAATGAAACAAATACGATTATCCTTTTCTGTTACATCCAATTCAAAAGTATGTGTTTTAGTTATATTATTATAGTATTGTGAAGGAAATGAAAAATTCTGACCATTATAATTATATTTATATATTTCTCCATTGATTGTATCTGTTAATAAAAATCCAATGTAAAATATATCTAAATAATCTGCAAAAGCATAACTATCGTTAATTGAAACAGAAGGATGATAATTTGTAACATTAATACATTCTGTTGTATCTGAAATGTTGAAAATCTCAGATAAATTACCCACAGCTATAACAAATGTATCGATCAAAGTATATTTAGATGTCATATTTGAATAATAATAAAATTTATAAAGTCCATATTGGAGAATATTATTTTCTTCTGGAATTATATATGAATATGTAGTGTTATAAAGAAGAGTAATATTCTCGTAGCCTGACTCATTGCCGCCTGTAGGAGTATGTGTGACAGAAATATTCTGCACACTTTCTATATCATCTGAATAATTACTTGATATGATTATTGTGACATTATTATATTTAGATTCTTCTTCATCTTCATCATTATTTATACATAAATTTTTTGCTTCTTCAACAATATAAACTTTATCAAAAAAAAATTGTAATGATGGTGTAGTTACTTTCAATGGATACATATCGTAAAATAAATAATATGTTTGGAGAGTTCCATTATCATATTCAATATCTTTTCTATCCGTTCTATAAAAATATTTTGTGGTTCCTTTACTAAGATTAAAGGTTATAGAAATATATGAATTTGTATTGTTATTTTCGTCGATATTCCAATTAACATACTGATTATCAATTGGTGAAGATAGAGAATTTAAGTCTGTTACAATATAAAAACTTTCTAAATTTTCTAAAAAAAAATCATTGCTTTGAATTAAGAGAGTATTATTTCCTTGTATTAAATTATTATAAACAACCGTAAAATTTGCATCTTCTATTGCTTTTGACACAAATATTCTATTATTTATTGAATAATCATTATGTGAAACATTATAATAACCTGCAGGGCTATCAATGATATTCGGATTATTTCCTATTACACATGTATAAATTCCAGTAGAGTCATCATATCCTGAAACGTCTTCATTACTACAATTAACATTAAAACTGTCGTTAATCTCGGAAGAACTAAAAATGACAGGATACTTTGTAAAATTGGTTATTGAGCAATTTGAATAAAATTTGATATATGGTGCATTTAAGTAAAAAAATTTTTCATTTGGTGGAGCCATTGAAATTGAACCAAGTATTACCTTATATGCATATAGAGGAACAGATAAATCATCATTTTCAACGATAAGAATATAATACAAATTTCCAGGAATTAAATCAAGATCTTCTGAATTAATTGAATAATCTTCTTGGACACTATTTTCCTCATTTTCATTTTCTTCAATAATTGAATAACATGAATCACCTTCACAAGTCCCATTTGTACCTTGAATATATACTGAATGATTAATTTCATAATTACTATTCCAAGTTAAATTTAAAGAAAAACTTAATTCATATAAATAACATCCTCCATTGTTAGAAATACTAGATAAATAATCATCAATTTTTTCAACGACATATATAGTAAAATCTAAATTATGAGAATCAGAACTTTCAAAATTAAAAAAAGAAAAAGTATAATTACCTTTTTTTAATTCACTAATATTATATGAATAAGTTCCATTTTCATTATCTATTAATTTATTGCCATTTGATGACTCATTTATATAACAATATATAGATAATCCATTTATTCCTCCTTTAATTATACCTAAAATTTCATCATTATAGTTATTTTCAATAACATAATGGGTCCTATCAGAATATAAATAAATTATTGAAATATTATAGTTTTGTGAAATGTTTTGACTGCAAACATCCTCAAGATATAACCCATAAATTCCTAAACTTGCATTTGTAACATCAAATTTTATAATAATTGAATTATTATTTAAATTATATGTAATACTTTGAGATGTATAACTTTCGTTAGTTGTTTGATTTATTAAAAAAAAATTATTAAAAGCTCCATTAACGATTATTGTATCATTACTAAAATTAATTAAAATAGTTTGATTATCAATTGGAAGTAAAGTTCCTTCTACAGAATCAATTATATAGGATTTATAAAAAGCAATTCCTGTATTAAGAGGGATTCTAGTTGTATATATATTTTCATGAATTGCATATAAATTAGCAGTTCCTTCAGTAAAATTAGCAATAGGCAAATTAAAAATAAAAGTATTAATGCTTGAATTTTCTGTCATTGATGTTTGAGATAAATTTGTATTTATATTACCATACAAAATAGTAACATTTCCTAAATCTGTATGAGACTCAACAGTAATATTAATATCTGAAGTTGAATTTATTGTAGATTGACATTTGTCTCCAGTTATTTCAAATAAACTAAGATATATGGAATTTTCACTATTGTTTAAAGATGTTATATTAATTGTATAAAGTCCTGAAGAAATACTTGTATTATTAAATGTACAATTTACAATATTATCTGTAGTTTCTGTATCATTACAAGTTAAATTATATAATTTAGTTTTATACTCATTAGCATAACTAGAATTAGCAAATTCAATTTCAATTGGATATGAAGAAGAAAGAGAATCTTTTTCAACTAAAATAATAGGATATACAGTTTTATATAAATAATGATAAAAAATATTGTCATAATTAAATATATGAGTTAAACATGTAGATGTACTTTCCCAATCCTCATATTGTCTTGTCAAATAATTAATTTCAACCTCATAATTGGCTCCATAATTAACAAATAAAGTCATATTATAATTTTCCTCATCAACACTAAAAGAATTAGTAGTATCGTTTTTTCTAATAGAATATGAAGAAGCATTTTGTTGAGTTTTTAAAGTATAATTTATAGCTTCTAATTGAGACATATAAAAATCATTATTTGTATTAGTAATAGTTATATTTTGAATTGGCATTTCTATAGTTGAATTAGTTGTATTAATGGAAAAAGATGAATCACATATTGAATTTGATAAAAATGTTTGCTCTGTTAAATTAACTTCATCATTTACAGTAACATTATGATAACCAAAATAATAATTATATGTAATTCTACAATTCATTATATTTGTTGCACTATTATAAGTTCCATTGGTGCAAGTTAGATTTTTAATATCCCCTTCTTCAACATCTATAAATTGTATTAAAGTAGATGAAGATGATAAATCACATGTTACATTTGATAATGAGATTGTATTATTTGTTTTATATTGATATTCTGGTGGAGTTATATAAGTTAAATTTATTGGATCCTTTATATATAAATATTGAGAATCATTTTTATTTTCAAAAATTTTTAAAGTATAGTTATAATCATCAAATTCCGAAAAATTTATATAATATTTATACTCATTATTAGAAGTGTTTAAACTTGAGTTATAAACTTGACTATTATTTTTAGATAATTCAACAAAACTTTCATCTAATGTTATATTTAATTTTGTTAGCGTAATAGTAAAATAATAAAAATTACAGTCATTCAAATCTATTGTAAATAAAGCTTTATAAGAGTCAACTACATAAACTGTTTGTTCAATGGGAATTTTTGAATCAAAATCGTTAATAGTATAATCAAAATTGTAATTTCCTACAACACTCATATTTTTAGTATAATATTTATCTTCCTCAGATTCTAATAAGGCTTCTTCTGAGTTTCTTACATAAATATACGATACAATAGAAGAATTAGTTCCTATTGGAGTTATATTCAAAATATGAGTAAAATTATATTCATTATCACTATTATCCAAAACAAAATATAAATGATTAAAAGTAAAATTTAGATCTGCATCAAGAATTTTAAAAGTTAAATCACTAACAAAATTCTTTGTTGAATTAGTAAAATTAGTATAAACATAATAAGTTCCTTCACTAACATTTTCCGGAGAAAAAACCACAGTATTTCCGTCGTTGCTGTAAATTACACTAGAAGCACTAAAAAACTTATTACTATCGTTTGTTAGGGTTCCATTTGGACTATCTATTAATTCGAATGATGTAAAATCATTGTTTGTAAAATTATCTTTATAAGTTAATGTAACGTTTTTATTTGCTGTTTCTGATAATAAAACAAGAGCTGGAGAAATAGAAATAAGTGAATTCAAATATACTATTTCAACAGTAAAATCTGAAATATTTATAAAGTTCCCACATAAATCTTTATAACTTATATTATGACTGCCAGAATCATCTTCTGATAAATTTATTAAACCAGAAAAGTAACATATTAAATTATTATTATTTGTTTCATTTGTATTACAAGAATCCGATTCTTTATTTATATCGTTTATCCTTATTGTTGTAATATCAGTAGTATCATCTGTAAAAATTAAATTTATCATTTGTTCAGTTGTTTTTATGTAAAGAGTAATACTTCCTGAACTGTTTAAGACAAATTTTTTAAGAAAAATTAATTCTAATGTCTCAGGATCTATATATGTTGTATTATATAAATCCAAAATGTCTGAAAAAACTTTTAAATGAAAAATTCCCTTTTGAAAATAAGTATAAGATAATGAGTAATCATATGTAATATAATTATCATTTGTTGTAGAATTTGTTGCCCTTTGAAATGGTATAGAAGAATTAGATAGATTAAGAGCAACATTAATATCACCTTGTAATTCAATTGTAAAAGTTATAGAAATTTTAAGATCATTTTCACTTGTAGCATTGTCTATATATATACAACTGTTATTCATAGTATAATTAGCTAAATAAATATATCTATATTCCATTTGTCCATCAGTATTATTGTATCTGAATTGGTATCTTCTAGCAGTTGTTGTTTTTTTCTCAAATGATATGTTATAAATATTTTTATCCGAGTCATTTAATTCAGCAGTTACATTATAATATCCATCTAAATACATTTGAATTAAATTATTTTCTGGACTCTGACCATCATAAAATTGAGCTTGAAAACTCAAATTTCCTGAAGCTTGACTTGCATAAGAATTTACCATAAAAATAATTGGATTTAAAACTATATAATTAGATACAACTAAATTATAAGAAAGTGTATTGCTATCAGTATTATTATCTTTTCTATCATAAATTTGAATGGTATTATTTACGATATCTTTTAACCAATTGTCATTTTCATCTGTAATTATAATTGACATATTATCTTCTGATAAGGAATATGTTAAATTGTAGAAGCTAATATTATCATTTGTATATGAAATATGGTGAATTTGCTCTTCAAAAATTGAATTTACTAAATTTATAGTTAAATAAAAAGATTCAGTTCCTTTTAATACATATGAGATTTTTTTTTCGCCTATTGCTAGAGTATTTTTAAATATTAATAATTCCTTTTGTCCTTCTATGCCATCTAAAGATACATTAAAAAGTCCTTCTTGTAAAGATGTTTCAGGAACATTAGTTGTAATTATAGAATTTAAAAAAGAACAAGTTACATCAGTCACATTAAAATTGATTTTAGAACTATTAAAGATTATAGTAAAATTTTCTCCATCAAATGTGCCGTCACTTATTTGAAAAGTAAGCGTTTGATTTCCATTTTGACTCTTCGATAATAATAAATAATCCATACCAATATCTTCCAGAGTTGCTAATTTTCTTATTTCTTTTTTTTTTTCTAATTCAAAACAGATTTGTTTTTTACATATAACCATATTTGTTAAATTTTTTGAATCAAAATTATAAATATATTCTCCTTTTATTTTATTTTTTAATTGTAAGGATATTTTAGATTGAGAAGATTTAATATAATAATTAATTAATTCAAAAGGACTAATAATTTCATTTTTTTTAAATTTCACATTATTTAGAATTTTAGAAATTTCTTCAACATTAAAAATAGAGTTTTCATTATTTAAATAATTTAAATTTCCATTAGAAGCTCTAATTGAATTTAATTTACATAAAGAATAATTATTTAATGCAATTTCAAAATAATAATTATCATTTTTTTTAAATACTTTTGGATTATATTCTTCTGGGTTTTTGTTATCTTTAAAACATTCCATTTTTACATTTTTTATTTCAATATCGTTTTTTTCATTTTGAATTTTAATGATTAATAAATCCTCTCTAAGCAAAACGATAAAATTCATTTGAGTTTTGTCATATTCCTTTAAAAATGAAAAAGTTTTAACAAAAGGAAATATAAAAAGGAAAATGAAATAAAAATATGAAATAAAAGTAAATCTCAATTGTATTCCCATTTTAATTAATATTTTATTATATTAATCGGATCTTTAAAATTTAATATAATTTTTTATTTTAATAATTGAAGATTTATTTATATTTAATTAATTAATGATTATAATTATTTTTAAATCATAATTTTTTCTCAATATTCTCAGAAATTGAAAAAAAATTCCTTTTAAAGGTTGTTTTCAATCATATATTCATAATTTGATTTTATTTCTTTTTTTTTCAAAAATTTAATTCACTTTTAAAATAAATATTAAAATCATTTATTATTAAAAGAGTCTTGTTCTAAAAAAATAGTTTTTTTGAATTATCATTAAAAAAAAATATTTTTGTGAAGAAATAGTGTTTTTATCAAAATAAATTAAAAAATAAACTTTTTTGATTAAATTATTCTAATTCCTTGAGAGATATCTTTTATCTTTTTTATATTGAAATATAAGAACCAAAATTATAGAAAGAATAAAATAAATTTAAATAGAAATATAATATTTATATAAAAAAACAAATTCAAAATTATTTCGAAGTAATTCAACAATTCCATTTATTATATATTTTTTTTAATTAGTTTGAGAATGATGAAAAGAAAAATAAAGTTTATTGCTTTAATAAAAAATTATTGATATTTCAAAAATACTTTAATTAATGATAAAATATCAAAAAAAATTTAATTGTTTTAATAAATTAAATAATAATTCTTTTCAAATGTAATTTTTGTTTCTTTTAAATTTTTTAATAAATAAATAAATGAAAAATTTTATAGTTTTTAGAAATATTTTGATTATCTAGTCTTAATTAAAAATTTATTAACAATAAAAACCAGAAAATATTAAAATATAACCCTTAAATATTATTAAATAAATTTGTATTCTAATTATTTTACATCTATTTATAAAATGATTAAAAATAAATTTAATTATTTTATTTAAAAATTTTGAATTAAAGAATGGAACAATTAAGAGTTTCTCAAAACAAAAATAAATTCAAACTGGAAAACATTGGAAGCTCAACTGAATTAGAAATAATTCAAAAATTAATTGAAACAAATAAAATAAATTTAAATGATAGTTTAACTTTATCATATCTTTTATCTTTAACAATAAAACCAAAAAAAACATCAACAAATAACATTAATTTATTATTATATTTATATAAATTTTTCTCAAAAAGAAACGAAAATATTTTTAAAGAATTTACATTTCAAGCATGTGAATTAGGAAAAGAAAAAATATTAAAAATTATTCTTGACAATAATTTTAATATAAATTCACAAAATGAATTAGGAGAAACACTTTTACATGTTGCTATTGCAAAAAGTGATATTAAATTAATAAATTTAATATTAAAATATTCACCTAATAAAAATATTAAAACTTACAATGATAATTTAACTGTTTTAGATTATGCTTTTGAACAGGAAAATTCTTCAATTATTTCTTTATTAGAAAACAATGAAATAAATATTAAAAATAATTTATATACAATATACTTTAATGATAGTCATAATAAAATAATTGGACAATTTCCTTCAAAAAAAAATGATATAAAAGAAAAAGAAGATTCAAATAATATTTTGAATGTAATTAAAAGTAGGAATAATCAAATCAATTTTAATGGAATTCAAAATGAATTATTATATTTTGATACTCAAAGTGAACAAGAAGAAATTCCTGAACAAATGGATTCCATAGAAATTAAATTAAATAATAAAGTCAAAAAAAAAGAAAAAGAATTTCTATTTCAAGATGAAAAAAATAATAATAAATCAGATGAGGAAAATGAAGAAATATTTAATGAATTAACAGAAAATATTGAACATAGAATTACTAATTTTTTAAGTTATGAGGATAATCTTTCTTTATTTCAAAATTTTTCATTAATTGCTTTAAAAGATAAAGAAAAAAATTTAAATTTAAGAAGAAGTGCAAAAACAAATATAATAGAAAATAATCCTTTTAATAAAATAATTAATGGAAATATAAATAAACATTCTAAATTACAAAGCAAACAATTAACAAGAGATTTATCAACAAATATTCCTTCTTTGGTAATTCCTTTAAAAAATGAAAATGAAAATGAATTTTTAACAGAACAAACATTAATCTATAAAAATGATTATAATAATCATCAAAGAGAAAAAAATAATTTAGAACAATTTAATAATTTTTTTAATGAAATAGGTTTAACAACTGAATATATTAAAATATTATCTTTAAATGGTTTTGATGATTTAAATTTATTAATAGAACAAACTAAAAATGGAATTGCAATTACAGATGAAAATTTAAGAGAAATCGGAATTAAATTTCCTGGAATAAGAGCAAAAATATTAATTCATTTAGAAGAATTATCTAATTTATATGATTTTCCTATTGAAAGAGAAAAAGTTTATTTTCAAAATGAAAGAAATAAAAATTGTTTAAGGAGATTATTAAGTTCAATTAATTTAGAATATTATATAAATAATTTTATTAACAATGGTTATACTTCACCAGAATTAATTTTTGTTCAAATGCAAAGTAAGCAACCTTTAACTGAAGAAATATTAATTAAAGAAATAGGAATTGAAAAAATTGATTATAGAATGAGAATTTTATATAAAATTAAAAATGAAGGTTGTAATTATTTGTATAAATTAAAAAATGGGTTTTTAGGTAAAAATAATTTATTTAATAATACTAAAACTGTTATTTTTGAAAGAAAAAAAGACGAAAATAATAACAATAACGAATTTTGTAATATGTGTTTAATTCTTTAGAAAAAGTTTCATGAAATATTTTATATATTCTTTCCTTTCTTAGATTAGAGGAAAAATAATATAATTATGTTATTTAAGTTATTTATTTATTTAATTTTTTTGATATGCAGAATATTTATATTTATTGTTTATTTTAACAATGAAAAGATTTATTAAATTTATTGTATATAAACTCTTTTTTTTGGAAAATTTATATAAATAAACATATATAATCAATAATTATTTTTTCTTCATTTAATTTTAAATAAAAAGTCAAATAAAAAATAAAATATGAATAATTATAATATATTATTTAATAAATTAAATTAATTTAATTTAAATTAAAACAATAATGTCAAAATATGGAATTCATACCGAATATAATATGAATAATTTTTTAAAAACAGTAAATAGATCAAAGAAAAAAAAAGATTTAAAAGGAGTCAATACAGGGAAAGAAAAAGAATTAACAAGATTAATATTAAAAACATATTCAGATGCTCAAAAAGAAATGTCAGATGAATATAAATTAATTCATGAAGAAAATAAAGAATTTGCAGAATCATATAAATTTTTTGAACAAATAACAAAAAAACAATTTTATATTGAAGATACTTTTAAAGATTTAATTATAGAATATAAGCATAGAAATTATAAAATACCAGATTTTTCAACAAAACATAATTTATTTACACCTTCTCCTCTTTTATTACATGATAGAAGAATACATGAATTTTATAAATATAATCCAGTTAGAAATAATATTAATTTAAAAGATCCAAAAATAAAATTAACTTCAAGTGAAAAAGGTAAAAAATATTTAGAAAAAGTTGAAAAAATATTATCAGATAAAAAGATAATAAGAAGAAAAGATGAAGATTATGATAATTTTCGAAAAAAAATGAATAAATTATCTAAAAATAATCTTATAAATGATTTAAATTTAACTTCAGAAGAAAATTTGAAAAATAAGAAAGAATATAAAAAAGAGATTGATAATTTAATCGAAGAAATAAATAATAATAAAAACCAAATAAAAGAAGCTCAAAGTGAAAGTGAAGAAATAATTAAAAAACAAAAATATTATCAATTTCTAAGAAAGTTTAAAAAAAAAAATAAGCTTTCAAAAAGTCCAAAAAATAAAGAAATGATAAATAGGAGACATTCAATTCAAAAGGAATTTAATTTAAAAAAAACATTATTAAATTTATCATCTTCAAAAAATAAAAATCATATAAAAAATAATAATATGTCTTTAACACAAACAACATTTCAAACAAGTTTAAATCCTACAATAACAATAAATAGACATTCAAGAAATAGAAATAACAATATTTATTATAGAAATACACATAAAAATAAATATCCTACTGAAGAAGTTGAAAATTATACCATTGAAAGTTTTGAGAAAATTAATAATAAAAATCAATTTTTAGAAAATACATTTAATTATACTAAAACAAAAATTGATAATACTTTTTTTAGTGATATTGTGAATAAATATTGTAATAAATTTTTACCTGGTGAAAAAACTTTTGATCTAACTTTAAAAACCAAAAGTAATCCAATTACTTTATTAAATGATATTAATAATATTAAAACTATTATTCAAAAAAATGATATTAGTTCTTCTATTATAACTACTGATAAAAAGATAAAATCTTCTTTAAAAAAAGTCAAAACATTAGATATTAAATTATTAAATATGGATAAAACAATGATAAAAAAAATTATAGATGCAAATGAATAAGAATAATAATATAAATAAGTAAGAATAATAAAAATAATAAAATCCTATATAAAAAAATTTAACAAATTTTTTTGTTAAAAGCTTAATTTAAATAAACAAGATTATAAAAATTATAAATTAATTAATCTAATATACATAAAATAATATTATTTATTTTTCAGTTTTTTGTACAAAATCTTCTTTAGTAATAACTCCAATTAATTTCCCTTCATCAGTAACAAAAACATGAGAAACATTTAAAAAAGTAAAAAGAAATTGAATTTGAATAACAGAAAAATTTTTTTCAATAGTTAAACAAGATTTATCACATCCTAAATTTTTATCATTTAAATCAATTTTTCTCCCAAGAAAAATTTTATCTTTTTTAGCTTGTTGTTCAAAAAAAGCCATAATTCTCATACAAGATTCTTGTTTAAAATTTTTATTTAAAATTAATCTTTCTTTATCTCTAATACTCATATATAATTTTCTAAATTTTCTTTTCATTTGTTGAATTAATCCTCTTTTAATATTAAAAAATTTTTTTTTAGTAAAACTAAAATATTCAGTAAAATTACTTTGTCCTTTGATACTAAAATTTCCTTTAACTTCATTATACATAAAATAAACATAATTAAATAAATTTTGTGCTGAAATTTTAGATTTAATAAATCCTTTTTTATCAATAATCGGAACACTTAAAAAAGTATTTTTAGGCATTTTACTCATAACTAACAAAGCATTAAAAATATTTAATTTTCCTTCTTCTAAAAAATAATCAACTTTACTCATAATATCACCAGCAGTTAAATTATACATATTTCTAGATTTAATAGCCGGTAAATATGGTAAATTTTTAATAGCTAATAAAACATCAAAAATACCCATACTTAAGCTTTGACCTACTAAATTAGCAATTAAACAACTTAATAATAAAGGAACTAAATATCTTCTAGTTCCAGTCATTTCAAAAACCATTAAAGCAGAACTTACTGTATGTGAAAAACCAGAAAAAGTTGCAGCTGAAGCTGCCATTGAACATCCACTTTCAATATTAATTTTAAATAATTTATATATTATATGACCATATATTCTACCAAATATTGCTCCCATTGAAAAAATTGGCCCAAATACTCCACTTGGTATTGTACATACTAATCCTAATATTGTTAAACAATATTTACATATAAAACATAATATTAAATAAAATAATTCATTTGGATGTTTCCATTTTTTTACTTCATCTGAATTTGCACTAAATAATGTAAACATTATTATTTTATCTGTTTTTTGTAATGGAGTTATAAAAAATGTTATAAATGATGTTATTAGTCCTACAATACTTGCAAATTTAAATCTAGAATTTAAAAAAGATAATTTTGTTTGTTTTCTAATAAAAACTCCTTTTGCAATTAAAGTAGAACAAGAAGCACCAATAGCACCGCAAATAAGTCCAATAAGAATAAAATTAAATAATTTAAAACCTTCATTAACTTTAACATCATTAGTTTCATCAATAACTTCAATTAATTTTTCTTTCATAAAAATATTTTGAATTATAATAACAATAACAGAGCTAAAAAAACTTTTCCATAAATTACTAACAATATAAATAGAAGCAGTACTTTCAATACTAAATAAAACACCTCCTAAAGGACTTCCTAAAGCCCAAGTAATTCCAACAGCACAAGCAATAGATAACATTTTAATTTTAGAAGAAGTATGTTTATTAATTTTATTAAAATAATTAACTTTCATACATCTATTACAAATTAAACAAGATAAATGAACATAAGGACCAACTTTTCCTACAGAACAACCAGAAACTAAAGCTGCAAATAATCCAAGAGATTTACCAATAAATGCATTAAATGAAAAATATTTAAATTTACTTACTCCGCTTAAAACTGTTTTCATTTCTGGAATTCCACTTCCATCTGCATCTGCACTTATAAATGCTCCTACACTAGTTGCTAATAACATAAATAATATTCCTGTTATTGTCCAAATTATAAAATTTAATATATTTGAATTTGATGATGATATTAATAAACGCATTTTACGACCTGTATATATTAATTTTTCAAGAAATAATAAAAAAAATGATGCTACTAAAGTAAATGTTAATATAAATATCCATTCTAAAGGATCTAATAAATGTAAATTATATATTAATCTTTTTATTAGGGATTTTGTCTTTTTTTTCTCTTGAGGATTTTTTTTTCCTAAGTCTAAATCATCTACTTTATATATTTGGTTTGTTATTGATTCACGAGATAAATCATCAAAATTTGAGGCAAATGATGTTAAGAGATAATTTGATCTTTGGTCTGGACGAGCAGGGTTGAAAAAAAGATAGTCTTTAACATTCATATAAGTTTAATTTTTTTAAAATTATTTATTTGTTTTTTTTTAATTTTTTTTATTATTTTTTTTTTTGTTATTCCTTTTTTAAGAATAAATTTTTATAATTATAAAAAGTTTTTTTTAATTATCTACTTAATTTTTATAAAATAACAAAAGATAATTTATTTATTTATAATTTTTATAGAATGACTAATCAAATCTAATTAAGATTATAATAAAACCATTTTTATAAAGAATTAAAAATCAACCATAATACAAAATTTATTTAAAACTCTAAACTTGGACCATATGCTTCTTCAAAAGCTTTTTTACCTTGTAAATTTGAATAACAAATTTCACAAGGTTTATTAAGTTTAAAGGGAAGTTTATCTTTATAACTTTTTAAAATATAATTAATATCTAATATATATTTTGAATTTATAACATTTATAAAAATGAATCCCAATAAACGATTATTATCATTAGTTGGGATATAAATGTAATTTATTTTATTCGGTAAGAATAATATTTTCATTACAGTTTCTTTTGATAAACTTTGAGGAATATTTTTCACTATAATTGATGTTCTTTCATCTAATTTTAATAATATATTTTTTGATATTATTTCCATTCCTTTCTTTTTACTTTTTTTTTGAGTCTTTTTATTTTTAGTATCAAAATAAAAAGATTTAACAAATCTTGATTCTTTTGGATATGAGAAATATGGGAAGATTAATTTTAAATAATTATTTCCTAGCATTTCATTTTTTTTTAAATTAAAATCTGTCCCTTGATTCATTGTTTTCATATTTTTATTGCCTGTTTTTTCAAAATTTTTTTATTATTTTTATTAAATTTTGAAGTTTTAAAATAAGAAATATTTGATGGAGTTATATTTTTATTTAATGAAATGAGTTTATAATACTTTTTTTATTATCAAAAAATATTTTTGTATCATTGTTTGTATTAAATTCTCTATTAATAAAATTTCATTTAATCTTAAAGTCAATTGGAGAGTCGATCATTATTTTTTATTTTGTTTAAATGATGTTTTTATTTATGATTAATCATAAATTTTTTAAAATATAAAACATATTAAATAAAACAAAAATCTTATTATTTTTAAGAATCATTTAAAATTTTATATTTTTGTTTATATAATGTATATTTTTTACTTCAAATAAAAATATAATTATTTTAGTTTTAAGAGTTTTCCAATATTATTATTATTTTTAATAAAAATAATTTATTATTAATTTATATAATTGTTTAAATAAATGAATTCTGAAAATGATAATAATGAATTATTAATAAAAAAGGAAAATGAAATGAATAATAATGATTTAAAATCTTTAATAATGAAACAAGAAAATGAAATAAAAAATATTTTACTTCAAAAAATTTCATCTTTTGAAAATGAATTAACAGACAAAAATAAAACAATAGAAAATATGTCAGAAACAATAAATAAACTTAAAAATGCTTATCAATCAAATTTAAAATTAATTGAAGAAAGAGATAATGATTTAAAAGCTTTTGAAGAAAAATTTGATTCAATTTCTAACATTATTTCTTCAAAAGATTTAGAAATTTTAAAATTAAATGAAAATATAAATACATTAACTAATAAATTAAAATATGAAAAATCTCAAAGAAATCAAATTGATGAATATAATAAATTTAATCAAAATAAAATTAACCAAAAACATTTAGATGAAATAAAGAATTTAAATGATAATTCAGAAAAATTAAAAGCACAAATTGACAATTTAAAAAAAATAATCTCAGAATTTGAATTAAATAATAAGAATAATCAAAATAATTTTGAAATTGAAAAAAAATCTTTGAAAGAAAAAATAAAATCTTTAACAAATGAAAAAGAAAATTTTATTAAAGATTCTTTTATTCAAAAAAAACAAATAAATGATTTAAAGCTTCAAATTTCAAAATTAAACCAAAATAATGTTTCTTTAATAAAAGAAAAAATGAATTTTCAAAATAAATTAAATAATATAGAAAATAAAGAAAAAGAAAGTACAACTAATGTTTATTTAATCAATCAAAAAATAAAATATATTGAAAATGATTTATTAAAAAGAAATGAAGAAATAAATGTTTTAAATGTTAAAAATGAAATTTTAAATAATCAAATTGAGGATTTAAAAAATGAAATTTTCATTCAAAAAAATAATGTTCAAAATAAACAATATGAAATTGAAAAAGGAGTTTTTGAAATAAAACATTTAAATTCAAAAATAAATGAATTGACACTTCAAATTGATAAATTATCAAAAGATAAAATATTATATGATGAATCAAATAAAATAGCATTAAAGAATTATACTGATCAAATAAGTTTATTAAATAATGAAAATATGGAATTAAAAAATCAGAATAAAGATTTAAATGAAAAAATAAAAAAATTAGCAAATATATCTTTAAAAGAAAGTAAAGAAGTAAAATCAAATATTAAAAGTTCTAATATAAATAAAAAATTAGATGATTCAGTTGATTATATGCAATTTTTTCAAAAAGCTTCTTTTGAAGAAAATAATAATAGTACTGATAGATATTTTCAAAATGATAATAATAATAAAAAAAATTTCCAAAATAATGATTTCATATCTAAAATTGATGAATTAAATAAAATAATAAAAGAAAAAGATACTGAAATTCAAAGGATTCAAGGTGAATATTTATCAAATGAAAAAATATTGCAAAATAAAAATAAGGAATTAATAAATGAATTAAATGAAAAAATTGAGAAAGAAGATGAAATTAAAAATATTGTTGAAAATTTAATACAAAAAACTGAAGAAATGGAAGAACAATTTAATCTTGAAAAGAAAAAAATTATAAAAGATTATGAGACAAAATTAGAAAAAGAAAAAGAAATAAGTTCAAAATTAAAAAAAGAAATTAAAAAATTAATTAAAAAATGTAGTGATTTACAAATAGAAAATAATAGATTAGAAAATTTAAATGAATTAAATAATTTTATAAATAATGGTCATTTAAATGATGAATTAGATATTTTTTCTTTAAATGATTATGAAAATAGAATAGATGAAAATGAGATAAATAATATTAAAAAGAAAACATATAATATAATAGATGAAGATAAATTAAATAAAAATTATAAAATAAATAAAGAAGAAATAAAGGAGCAAACAAAGCAAAGAGTAAATAATATAATGACATTTGCTGAATTAAATATGATGAAAAATACAGATAGTTATCGTAATACATTAAAAAGTAATTATAACATGGATAAATATAATAATTTTAATGATAGTATAAAATGAATCATCAATTGAGAAATAAAAAATTTTTTTAAAATTTCAAATATATAGTAGCCAAATAAGATATCACAACAGAAATAAAATCTCTCCAAAAACAAAAAAAAATTGAATTTAGGATAATATTTTTAATCTTTTATTTAATTATTTTTATGATATATATATATATTCAACATATATAAATATTTAAAAAATAATTATAATTTTTTCCATTTAATTTTAAATTTTCTTAAAATATAAAAAAACAAAAATATAATAATCAATGAAAGCAGAGTCAATAATAATAAAAAAGTCATTAAAAAAAAAAAATGAGATAAGTACTCAATCACAAGATCATTCAGTAACAAGTAGTCAATTAAATGCTGATTCAAGTTATTTTAGTAGAGATTCAAATATACTTTTTTCTAATAAATCTCTTTGTTTTTCAAAAGATAGTCAATTTCGTTATATAATTCAAAGAATAATTTCAACAAAAATATTTATTCATTCAATAGATTTAATTATAATAGCAAATTGTATTTTTTTAGTTTTAGAAACAATAGATAGATTTGAAATATATTCAGATTATTATCATAATGTTTTTACTATAATATTTACAATAGAATGTATATTAAAAATTATAGCATTTGGTTTTTTTATGGATGAATATTCTTATTTAAGAGATCCTTGGAATTGGATTGATTTTATAATAGTTATTACAGGAATATTATATTTTATTCCTCATTTCAAATTAAATATAAATGCAATTCGTTGTTTTAGATTACTTCGACCATTAAAAGCATTATCAAATATACCTTCAATTAGGAAATTTTTTCATTCTCTTATAAATTGTTTTTATGATTTAATTGATATTATTATATTATTATGTTTTGTTTTTTTTTTCTTTGGTTTATTAGGTTATGCTATATTTGATCAAAGATTTAATTTTCTTTGTAGAACTTCAAAAATACCAATTAATGGTGATTTACCTCTTGATGAATTATATTCTAATCATTTATGTGGAGGAGAAATTACTTGTGGAAATAAATTAGAATATTGTTTAAGTTCTTGGGATTTTTATTATGAAAAAAAATATTTTATTCCTGATGATTTTCCATACGAAGCTCCAAATTTATATGAAAATGAAAAAAATAAAAATTTAAATTATGGTTTTACAAACTTTAATAATATATTTAATTCACTTTTTTTAGTTTGTACTGTTTCAACTTCTGAAGGTTGGGTTAATTTAATGTTTATGATGATGGATGGATATAATTATTATGTTTCTTTAATTTATTTTTTAATATGTTTATTTGTTAATCATTATTTTATGTTGAATTTAATAACAGCTTTATTATTATATAATTTTAATAAGGAAAGAGATGATATTGAAATTTCTATTTCGATTTCAAAAAAAAGAGGAAAAAAAAAAAATAATAAAATTAAAATGGCAATTGGAGATGAAAATATGAGTGATTTTAATCAAAATGGAAGTAATGGTTCAAGTGTTTATTCAAAAGGAAGTCAAAGTAAAATTGATGTAAATTTAAATATTAATGCTACTAATTTAGCTAATTTTCAAGAATTAAATAAAATAAAAAGAAAATATAAAAGAATTACATTTAATAGAGAAATTAAAAGAACTTCTAATGCTTTATATATTAGATTAATTAATATGATTATAGATATTAAATGGTTTAAAAAGGTTAAGAGATTATCAAAATATCATAAAAATTTTTCTTTTGGGTATTATTGTTATGTTATTCATCAACAACCTATAGTACAAAAATTTTTTTATTTATGTATTATATCAAATAGCGTTGTTTATGCTTTTGAAAGAAAAGGAATAAGTGAAAAAGAAGAAAGGCTTCATGAAAAAATTAATACAATATTAGTTAGCTTTTTTGTTTTAGATATTATTTTATCTTTATTTGCATATAGTCCAAAAGAATATTTTAAAATTAATTATAATATTTGGGATTTTATTATTGTTTTAATTTCTTTAATTGAAGTAATTTTAAAAGAAAGTAAAGTTATTAGTTATAAATCTTCTGCTAGTGAATCAAGTATTTTAACTTGTTTAAGAATGGTTAGAATATTTAAATTATTTAGAAAATGGGAAAGCTTTGATATTATTTTAAATAGTATTAAAACAACTATAATTAGAATGATGGATTTTTTATTTATTTTCTTTCTTTTTCTTTTTATTTTTACTTTATTAGGTCAAAATTTTTTTAATAATTCTTTAAGATATAAAAATGGAAGATATTATGCACAAGCTTCTTCAGAATATTATAATTTTGATAATTTTATTAATAGTTTAGTTTGTGTTATTATTATTATAGTTGGAGATCATTGGTCTGATCTTTTATATGATTTATATAGAAGTGATAAAAATAGTAAAATTGAAGTTGTAATATATTTCTTTTTTATTATATTATTTGGACAAATTATATTAATGAAAATTTTTCTTGCTTATTTAATTGAACAATTCGATTTAGCAAAAAAACATTATGAAAAAAATTTTACTATTCATGATTTTCTTTTAGATACAATATATTATTCTACTTCACTAAATATTAATTGTACTTCAAAAAAAAAACCAATTGATTTTCAAATATCATTATATTTAAAAGGTATTTCCCAAATTAAACCTGATTATTCATTAAGCGAAACTCCTTTTGATTTAATAAAGAAAACAGAAGTAAATTTTATAACTCATGAAAAAAAAAAAATTCATGTAACTCAAAAACATTTAAGTGAACATATTTTAAGACATGGAGGTTTTTATGAAGAAATAGATAATATGAAAATATTTAATTTTGATGATGTTTTAATAAAACATACAAATAATATTCAAGTAGAATTATTTTATAATGATGAATTAGATAAAATAGATTTTTATGATTTATCAAATTATAATTTAGAAGACTCTTCTCTTTTAGAAGAAATCAATTCAATAGAAGAAAATTCTTTTAGTAATAATAGTAAAGAAAATAAATATACTAAAGTAGAAAATATAGTAATAGAAGAAATGGAAGAAAATGAAAATGAAATAGATAATCCAATAAAGACAAATCAAAAATTTTTAAAAACTATACAACAAGATGAAATACCTTCAATTAAAGAAACAGATTTTGATATTATTTCATTACCAAATGATCAAAAAAGTTCTTATAAAAATAATAGAAGTATTGTTTCAAGTTTTGCAGCTTCAAGAAATTTAACATTAAATTCAATTAATTCAATAGTAAGTAAATATAGTGGTTTATTTTCTGTTGGATATGAATATTCTTTTGATGATGAATCATCAAATGAAGAAGAAAAAAGTTTTTGGAAAAAATTTTATAATTATATTAGTAAAGCAAGTTGTTTTATTATAGGAAAAAATTGGAAAATTAGAAAAAAAATACATGATTTTGTATATAATAGATATGTATCATATGTTATTTTTGTTTTAATTGTAACTAATACTATATTAATTTGTTTTGATAATCCATGGTTAGATCCTAAATCAAATTTTGCTAAATTTTCTAAAAAAGCTAATCAATGTTATACTTGTATTTTTGTATGTAATTTAAGTTTAAAAATGATTTCTGATGGAGTTATTTTTGATAAAAATGCTTATTTAAGAAATATAATAAATATAATAGATTGTTTTTGTTGTGTTATTGGAGTTTTAGGTTTTTTCAATGTTATGACACAATATAGATATTTAAGAGCTTTAAGATCAATAAAACCAATTAGAATATTAATTAGAAGTGAAAATTTATCTTTAATTATGGAAACAATAATAGCTTCAATTCCATCAATGATTAATTTAATATTATTTATCTTTTTATATATTTATACTTTTACTTTATTAGGTATTAATATTTTTAAAGGAATATTAGTTAATGTTTGTGATAATGATTATTCTCTTCAAACAGAAAAAGAATGTTTAGATAATGGAGGAAATTGGATATTTAATAGAGAAAATTATGGTAATTTTTTTTATGGTTTAAAATCAACTTTTGAGTTAATTTTAAAAGATGAATGGGTTCAAGAAATGCAAGTTGCTGGAATGAAAGGAGGTTCAAAATGGATTTGGATTTATTATATTGTTGTTATGTTTATTGGAAATACTTTTTTATTGAATATGATTCTTGCTGTTATTATTCAAGAATTTAGAACTTTAAAAGCTAAAAGATTTCATTTTGCTTTATTAAATGAGGCTGAAAAAAATTGGATTCAAACTCAGAAAATTATTATGAAATTTCATCCAAAAAAAAAATTCCTTGTTTCTAAAGATAAAAAATTAGTTGATTATTTATATTTATTTTTTGAATCAAATGCTTATTATATTTATATGGTTATTAATATATCTTTATCAATTATTGCTTTAATTGTTAGATTAGGTCATTTAAGTAAAACAACAAAAATCATTTTTATTTCAATAGATTATTTTTGTGAATTTTTATTAACTTTAGAAATAATATTAAAAATATGTGTTTATGGAAAAGAATATTTCAAATATAAATGGAATATATTTGATTTTATAATAGTAATATTAATAGATTTTACAATTCCAATAGATTACTTAAATTGGGATAATATATTAAAATCAACATTTGACGCAGTTCCATTATCATTAAGATTTTTAAGATTATTAGAATTAATAAAAATATTATCAAAAGAAGGAAGAATGAGAGCATTATTAGATACATTATTTTATGAATTACCATCATTAGGAAATGTTGCAGTATTTGCAAGTTTTATATTTTTAATATATGGAAATATAGGAATGAATGTATTTGGTCAAGTACCATATAGAAAAAAAATAAATTCAAATGCAAATTTTAGAAATTTTCTTTCATCATGTTTAACTTTATTACAAGTTTCAACAGGAGAAGATTGGAATGAATTAATGAATGAATTAGCATATCATGATTGTAGAGATCCAACAAGTGAAAAATATAAACATGATTATTATTGTATAAATTATAATGTAACTTGTTGGGATGAAAAATATATAAATTATACTTCAATGTCTAAATTAGGAAGATTTTCTTGTGGTCATTCTTTTTCATATGCTTTTTTTATATCTTTTGTTATTATTTGCCCTGTTTTTATTATGAATTTATGCTTAGTTATGGTTATTCAAGGATTTGAAGAAAGTGTTTTTGAAAATGAAGGTATTTTACCTTTAGAATATATTGAACAATTTATTGCTTTGTGGGAAGAATATGATCCTCATAATGTTAAATTTATTAAACCTTATGAATTTGTTTTAATTATGAAAGAATTACAACCTCCTGTTGGTTATAATTATGATAGACATTTAGTTTCTTCTAATTTAAAAAGTAAAAGAGAAAAAGAAGAATATATGGAATTTCAAAGAATTGTTAGTGAAATTAAAAGAAAAAAAATTGAAGAAAAAGAAGCTAAGAAATTGAAAAGAAGTAATACTAGTAATATTATTAATAAGAATTTTCTTAATGATAATAATAATAATATTAATAATATTGTTATATCACTTAAAAATAATAATCTTAAAAGTAAAAATTCAAAAGTTGAATTTGATAGTAATATTTCACCTACTCAAATAAGTAAAATTAATCAAAATTCAATTGATAATCAACCATCAACTTTTCGTAAATTAAATACATTAAGAACATTTAATAAATATGCTAGTTTAGAAAAATTAACAGCAGTATCAACTAAAATAAAACCTGTTTTTAAAGAAGAATATCCAAAAAATAAAATATATATAAGTAAAAACTTAAAATTTTATACATCTGATATAGAAGTAATTCAATTAATGCATCATTATAATATTTTAGCATATGATATATATAAAAAAGATCATACAGGTTCAGGTTATAATTATAATATAAGTGAAGAAGAAGAAAAAGTATATAAAAAATTTCATCAACATATTGAAAATAATGGAACTAATGATTTATATATACATTTTATTGATGCTTTATTTTCTGTTAGTAAATATGCTGTTTCTATTAGTCAAAATGTTTCTTTTAAAAAATTAAGAAGAAGTGAAGTTTGCAAATATAGTAAAAAAATGTGGGAAGCTGAATATGATAAGAAAATGCTTAAACAATTTTTTCTTAATATAGAAAGAAGAGAAGAAAATTCTGCTCTTTCAAAAAAATTATCTGCTAAAAGAATTATTGATTTATATAATTATTATAAAGCTAGAAAAGAATATTATGATAAAATTCGAGTTATTCGAGAAAAAAATGTTTCAAAAAAAGCAAAAAAATTAAAAAGTGTTGTAAGTATTTATTCTATGAAATCAGATTATAATAAGAGAATATCTTTAATTAGAAAAAGAAGAAAAAGTTCTATTATAGTTGATTTAGCTGATAAAAATATATTTAGAAGAGAATCAGTCCAAATTCCAAATAAAATTATTAATCCTGAAAATATAATTAAAAAAAATAATGATATTTCTTATTCAATTTCAAATACGAGTGATGAAAACAATAATACTATAAATGAAAATAAAAGTTTTGTTAGTGATGCTGATAGTAATGTAAAAAGTGAAGATACTATTAATAATAACAATAATATTTAAAAAAAGTTTTGAGGATGTATTATAAAATATATTTCTTAATTTTTTTTCTTTTAAATTATATTGGTTTATTTGTATAAAATAATTAATTAATAATTATTAAAACAATAATAAGAATTAAATAAAACATTAAATATTTTCTTTCTAATATAAAATATAAAAAAATTTTAAATAAAAAAAGAAAAAAGTTAATGGGAAATAAATCAAATTTTTGTTCAACATGTAATGAAGAAAACGAAGCAGTTTTAAATGAAAAAAGTTACACTCAAATAAAAAATGATATAATAAATAATTCAAATACAATAGGACATTCTTATATAATTCCATTATCAGATACAAGAAGATCTTCAAATTCTTTAAATTTTTCTTGTTTAAATCGTGCTCCTTCAAAAAATGATTTACCAAATCAAATTCAATATTTTGGTGATATTATTGAAGGAAAAAAACAAGGAAAAGGAAAATTAATTTTTTCTGATGGTTCTTATTATGAAGGAAATTTTAAAGATGATTTATTTAATGGAAATGGTATTTTAGTTAAAGATAATTATATTTATAAAGGTAATTTTTTAAATGGGAAAAAACATGGTAAAGGGAAAATTGAAATAACTCAAAAATTAAATAATAATAATGAAAATATAAATAATGAAAAATTATTAAATGAAAATAATAATAATGATAATAATAATATGATTGTAAATAATATTAATGATAATATAATAGAAAAAAAAATATATGAAGGTGAATGGGAAAATGATTATATTAATGGAGATGGAATAGAAATAATTCAAAGTGATAATAATATAACAACATATAATGGTCATTTTATTAAAGGAAAAAAAAATGGAAAAGGAAAATTAATATTATCAAATGGTTCTGAATATTATGGTGATTTTAATGATGATTTATTAGATGGAAATGGTATTTTTAAATGGAATGAAAATAAATATTATAATGGACAATGGAATAAAAACTTTATTGATGGTTTTGGAATATTAAATGAAGAAAAAAAAAAGTATATTGGTAATTTTAAAGAAGATAAAAAAAATGGTATTGGAGGTTGTTATTATAAAGATAATAATATCATTATTATTGGGAAATGGATTAATGATAAATTAGATAATGATATTGTTATTATTATTGATCATGATAAAAATGAAAATATTGTTAAAATGGAAAATGAAATTATTATTAAAAAATATAACGAAGATGAAATTATTCAAGAAAAAATTAGAGATAAGATTTTGTATAAAGAATATATGAAATTATATGAAGAAAAAATTAAAAATGAGTTAAATTGAATTGATTGATAAATTTTTTGCTGTTTTTTTAAAATTTATATATAAATCAGTTATACTCTTTTTGTGTATTTAATACTAAACAAATATATATTTGTTTTATACTAATATTTTTTAGTTAAAATTTAATTGATAAAAACAATTTATTGGTGAAAAAATTATTTATTTATTAGAATAAATTTAAAAAGTAAGAGATTTTTATATCTTAAATTAGAAAATATAATATTTTTATAAATGAATAAATAAATATCGTTAAAAATTAACATATTATTACAATTTCTTATAATTTTTTATTCAATTAATTTATTATTTTGCATTAATTTTAATAATACTTCTTTGATTGCATTATATAATCTTGTTGTATTACTAAAAATTTGAAGTAAATTATCTTTATTACATTTAATTAAAATTCCAGTTAATCTTGAACTTAAAAATTCATCATCACATTTTCCTTTTGTAATATTTAATTTATATTGAGGAATAAATTTTATTAAAAAATAATATAAAGTATCTCCAAGTGTTTCAGTCCTTTCTTCTATATTATTAATTTGAAAAATTTTTCTAATATTCTCAATTAAATTTTCACTTTCAATAGTAATTTTTCCTCCTGAATGATTATTACTATAATTTGTGCTATAACTATCTCTTGAAGGATGATTATAATTATTATTATTATCATTATTATAATGATTATGTTCATTGTTATGATTATAATAATTATTATTATTAATATTATTATTATCATCATTATCATTATCATTATTAGTCAAATAATTATTATTATTATTATAATTTTCATTTGTTAATTGGCTTAAATTATTACTTGAATAACTAAAAGAAATTGCCTGAGAAATTTGGGTAAGATTTAAATTATTATATTTTTTTGGGTTAACTTTTTTTTCAACATAATCAACTTCACATTTAATTAATTTATCCTTAATTAAAATTTCTTTTTCATTTGCTGAATTTCTTGCTAACTTTGCAGATGAAATTGTTTTATAAGTAATTACTGCTTTACCTAAACTTTCAAATATAAATTTTTTATTTATAATATCTCCTTTTTCATTAGTTACATTTGTTAATTTAGCTTTAGTTAATATTTTAATTTTTTTAATTGCCCCAAATTGACAAAAATAAATTTTTAAATCATTTTCATTTATATCTTTAGGTAAGTTACTTATCATTAAAGTATTACATTCATTTCTTACATAAATAAAACTTTGGCTTATTGAATTTGCAATACTTGTTGAAGAACTCATTTTTCCATTTTTATTATTATTGAAATTATTATTATTTGGAATTTCTTTTTTTGATTTTTCTATTTTATCAATTATATTTTGATCAAAAGGAATTAAGTTTATATTAATTTTTTTTTTCATTCCTTCTTTTGCTGCTTCTGCTTCTTCTTTTTTAGAATATAATATTATAGCAATATTATTCTCATTTTCATTTAAAATTCCATATTTTATAATTTGTCCATATATTTCAAATATATTTTTTAATAAATCAGAATTATTTAAAGAATTTGGTAAATTATCAATTCTTAAAATTGGAACAATTGTTTCTTGTTCAAATTTATCATCTTTAATATTATCATTAAAAAGACAATATGTTATATTTAAATTTTTTCCTTTAATATAATATTGATTCATTGAATTTAATGCATTTTTTGCTTCTTGTTTATTTTCATAATTTATTTGTCCATATATTTCATAATTATTATTTGGTTTTTTTTTTATAGATAACATTGAAATTTTTCCAAATTTTGAAAAAAGTTCGAATAATTCTTCTTCTGTCATATCATATGGTAAATTTTCAATATATAAATTATTTGAATTTATTTTTTCTTCTTTTGAGTTAAATTGTTTAACTATTATTTTAGAACCTTTCAAATTTTGATTATTCATTAGTTTAATTGATTTTTTTGCTTCGTTAGGATATCTAAATTTAATATATGCAAAAGGTTTTTTACCTTTTATTGATTTTAAATCAATATTATCAATATGAAAATTTCCAAAAGATAAAATGAAATTTAATAATTCATTTTCATCGCAATTAAAAGGAAGTTCTGAGAATAAAATGACTTTTTTATATTCTGACATTTATCAATAAATGTTAATTTTAATTTAATTAAAATAAAAATATTTAAAGAAAATCTTGTGTATTTCTTAAGAAACATCTCAGAAATTCATTGAGAAGTTTGATTTTTTTCTTTCAACTTTTCAAACTTTAAAAAAGTAAATATTTCTAAATTATTATTATCTTTAATGATTGTTTGTTGTGAATCTTGTTCTTTCATTAGTTAATTCAGAAGAACTTTCAAAATTTATATTATTTTCAGAATTATTTATAATTACCACATTCCATCCATTTATTTCTGTTGTTTCATCTAAATTTCTAAATTCATTTCCAGGATTATTTAAATTAATTACATCACTGCCGAATCCATTAATATTATCAAAAGTAGTGAATTCATCCATTAAAAAAAAACTTAAAAAAAAACATATTAAAATATTTATTTATTTATTATTTTTATTAAATATATATTTAATATTATATTAATTTAACTTATTTTTCCTTTTTTACTTTTTTCTTTTTTTTCTTATTTTTTCCTTTTCTATTTGTTTTTCCTCATTTTCCTTTTTTTTTTTCTATCTTCTTCATTTTTCTTTTTCTTTATTTTTTTTTTTTTTTTTTGTTTATATTTTTTTTATTTTAATATATATAAAAATAAATTTATTAAAAATTTTAATCAAAATGATTCTCAAGTTCGCAGTTTTCTTTATCATCAACATTATCATCTTTCTCACTATCACTTCCTTTCCTATTTCCATTTCTTTCCTTTCCAAAGCTACTTCCAAAATTAACGAAATGTCCAGAACGATGAATTTCATTATAAAAATCTTTAGGATTTCCAAGAATTAATCCATAATTCATATTAGAAACAGGTTCAACTCCAATAAAATTATAATTCCAAATTTCATTATCAGGAACCATATAAAATCCCATAAATTTCTCGCTTAAAATTAATTGAACTCTTTCAAAATCAGCATCACTATATCCAATAGGATTATTACTAACTTCTTTACATTTACTTCCCCATTCAAATCCTTGTGGAGTTAATTTATAACCACATAAAGTGCAAGAACCTTGAGTAAAACTACAAGTTAAAATAATACTTGTTTCAATATCCCATGAATTTCTTTCATTTAAAAATTTACTCATTAATTGAGCATCATAAGGTGTTAATTGATGTGTTTCTGAAGGTTGAGTATGAATCCAACCTAAAGGCTCAAAATCTCTTAAATAAGGATGTTCTGGAGGTTGAATTGGGAAATTTACATTAAGATGATTTCCTGTTTGAGGTACTAAAACTATACAATGTATTTCTTTTACTAAAGGATCATTTTTTGGTGTTATTCCATATATAAATCCTCCTATTTGAGTTCTTAAATCTGATATTATTATAAATTTTTTCAATAAATTCTTTGGTAATACATATGTTAATCCATTTTCTTGTATATCTTCACTATTAACATATATGTGATTTGTTCTTAAATGAAGATTACTTGCTGAAACTGCTTTTATTCTCCAATCTGTTTTAGATAAAAATTTCTGCTGTTCATAAGGAGAAATTGTTTGTGATGTTATTGTTTCCCCTAATCTATTTACTGTTGTTGATGTTGTTATTTCTCCTATATTTACATTTCCTACTTCAAAATTTGTATTTTTTTTATTTGGATCTGTTGTAGGATTTAATAATATATTTGGAGTTGTTATTTCCATTCCTAATATTATATCTTTTATCTCACTTTGAGTTAATGAGGCTACATTTACATTATTTTTTTTACCATAATCTTGAAGAATTAAATTTTTTAATTCTACTTCAACTTTAACCCATTCTTCCGGACTAAAATTTGGCCATAAATATCTTAATCTTTCTTTATCTTCTCCTTCTTCTGTTACTTGAGTTTCAATAGGATGTAATTCTTGTTTTAATATAATTTTAGTTCTTTCTTGATTAACATGTAAACTTCTTAAAATTAAAATTAATCTAATAAAAGCAGTATAAGAAGAAACACTTTCAGTCCAATCATCATATAAATTACATAAAATCATTTTTGGTTTTGTAGCTTTTAAAATTTGATCTCCTAATTTTTCTATTTTTAAAACAGCTTGAAAAGGTAATTGTAATTCAGAACCTTTAATAACAATATTAGGGAAATCTAATAAATGAACTTCTAAAGGATCTAACATTCCTTTTCTAGTAACAATAATTTGTTTTGGTTGTTCTTCAACAGGAAGAGAAGTAATTAAAGCAGAAACTTCTTCTGCAGTTTTCCACTTTGCTAATTGACCTAATCTTTTTTGACCAGCCCAAACAGAAGTATGAATAATTTTTAAATATAATTGTCCAGTTTGAGGATTAAAAACAAAAATTGCTCCATTAATTGGTTTTGTTGTTAAATTACCTTCAAAAGTTTTATGAATTGTTACTCTATATACATTTGTATCATCTACGAACCAAATTATTTGTTTTGAAAATAATTCTGCATAATTTGAACTATTTAAATAAGGTTCTGTTGGTTCTGATGAATATAATTGAAGTCCTTTTCTTATTCTTTCTCTTAAAACATATAATGCAGGATTACTTTTCATTATTTTATTCATTGCTTGTTGTAAAAGTGGTTTTAAACCAGGAATATAATTTCCATATCCACTATGTAAATTATATGCTAAATCTATTGCTAAAAGGACTCCTGTTGCTGTAGGATAAATTGAAGTATTATCATCAGTATAATCTAAAAATTTACTTCTTGCATATCGTTCTATATCATGACTATCATAATCACCCCATCTTAATTGAACATCAATCCAAAATTTATTTGATGTTATTATTTTTCTATTTGTATCACTTGCTGAAATTGCTGTTATTGAAGGATATAAATCTTTATTATCTGTTAATAAACTTTGTTCTAATATTTCCCATTTAAATTGTGCAAATAAAACTATATCAGCACAAGATGAATTCATTTTATAACTTTTTCTAGGATGAATAGTTTCTTTTTGTAAATGTGAAATATCTAAATTAGAACTTTCCATTTCGAAAACTTGACATAAATCCATAACAACACTTTCATGAATTTTTTGCCATAAATGTGCTCTAAAAATTTGAATTAAAGAAATTTTCAAGGTTGGAATTTTCCCATGCATAAAAATTCCAGTTAAATCAATTTGAACTTGAAAACCAATATAAACATTACTTCTATTAATAGTAGGACTCCACCAGAGAGTAAATCTTCTATTAGGAATTTGATTTAAACCACTTCTTTGAGCATGAGTTAATTTTTTATATTTCATACTCTCTTCAAATCCAGAAGCTTTTTCCCAAAATAAACCTTCCCAAGTAACAAAATAAGTTCCTTTAAAAAGAGTATGTTCTAAAATACCTTCAACACCACCTAAAGCTTGAATCATATCAGTTCTATAATTATTTAAATTCCATAATTTACCATCATGTTTTTGATGAGTCCACCAGAAAGGATTATGTTTTAAAACTTGATATTGTTTAAAATCTTGACGTACTCTCCATCCTTTATCATAAGCTAAAACTAATCGATCTTTTTGAAATAAAGTATTTATTCTTGGAATTCCTCTATCCCAAGAATCTTCTAAATCTTCTAAATTTAATCTTCTATTTTGAGCAATTGCTTCTTGTCTTTTTAAAGCATATTCACTCCATACTCTTTGACTATCAACAAATTCACTTTCCCAACTTTGAATATATCTATATAAATTAGGTATTAATTGTTCTTCTTCATGAGTCATTCCAGAACGATAATGTGTAATACCAGAATCTGTTTGTTTACAATATCTTAAATCACTTTGAGGTATTAATATATGTCCCATTGATAACATTCCTAATCCTCCTAATTCTTTAGGAGTGTAAAATACTACAGGAGGAAATCGAGAAGGCATCTTTGAATTTAAACCTATTTTTATTCTTGTTTGCATTTTATTTTCACATTTTACTAATGCATCCAATATATTTTCACTATTTACTACAGCCTCACGAAAATATGTTATTAATCCGATTAATGTGGTATTCCATTTATTTGCTATTTTTGTAAATGTTGTTGATCCACTTGCCATTAAAATTTGACGTATTCTATTTTCAAATTTTTCATGGGATTCTTTATCTACTTTTAATACTGCTTTTGCCGTTATTTCTTTTGTTAAATCATTTTGAAGTTTCCATTCTCCGTCATTAAATGTCATTATTTCATTTAATGGAATTCTACATTTTGGTATTATTCTTACTTCAAATCCACACATATCAAATAATAAATTTGGATTATCTTTACTATATACTGATACAAAGGAATTATTCCATTCTATTGTTGTTACTGAACGAGGAAGTCTATTTTTTATTTCCCAAAATGTTGCTCGACCTAAATTTACATCATGTTTCATTAAACGCATTCTTTGATCTCTTGGCCAACATCTTTTATTATTATATCCTACTACATTTTCATTATTTGGATCTGGATTTTCTGTTAAATATCTTTGAATTAAATCTTTCGATTCTTCTTCTGTAAAACGAAATAATATATATATTTTATCTATATATCTACAATATAATCTAATTGGATGTTTTATTTCTGTTTCAACATCTTTAAATGTCATAAAATCATTTGGATTACTTGATGGACCTGCTAATTCATTTGCTCTTTGTAAACCTAAAATAAGTAAATCTATTATTAAACCATAATATTGAAATACAAAAGATGAAAATTGAAGTCCTCTTATCATTCCATATGAATTTATATGACTCATATCTTTAAAATATATTGTAACATTATTTTTTGTTGTAATATAATCTGCAATATTATGATCTACAATTAATTTTAATAAACGATTTAATAATGTTAAATCTACTTTTTCATATACTTTTTCTAATCTTGATTCTAATAAAACATTACATTGATTTTCACTACAATTCCAAATATCATATAAATTATTTATTCCTTGACACCATTTATAAACTAAAAGAGGAGGAGGTTCACTATCAGCAGGTTTAATCCAATTAGGAAATAAATTTCTTTTATCTCCTTCATACCATAAATATTGATCTAAATAAGCATCAGTAATTTTTTCAAGAGGTTCAATTTCATAAACAGGAATTAAATAACTATATAAATCCATATATTGAATACCAACTTCTTTAAATGCTCTATAATTTAATAATTGTCTTTTAACATTACCCAAAATTTCATGTGGATTATCATATGCATTTTCAATTAAACCTAATTCTTCTCTTTGAGCTTGATTTAATCTACTTTTAACAGAATAAGATTCTTTTAATCTTTCAAGTGCTAAATTAAATAATTTAGTATCATGTTTATAATTAACAGGAGGAAAAGGAATAGGATTAAATTTCCTGCTTTCAAGCCAATGAACAATAGTACTATAAATAGCAACACCTTCATTAGGAGAAAGATATGGTCCATCCTTTAAATAATTTTGTTGTCTTTCTTGTTCACTTTTTAAATATAATCGAGTTAATCTTCCTAAATTTTTTTTACAAACAGTTTTATCAACAGTAGCACCTCTTCTAATTCTTTCTCTATTATAATAAGCAGCATTAGTCCACCAATCAGCTTTACTTTTAACATATCTTAAAATAATATTTTCAATAGGTCTTGGCATACCTTCAACTTTCCATGGAATATTAGCTTTCCAGCATCTCCAAGCTTCACTTAAATGTTGAAGTATAGTTTTAGTTTTATTAGCTTTTACTCCTTCAGGCATCATATCAGTAATATCTAACATTACACTTGCTCTTAATTCTAAATCAAATTGACTTTCTACTCTTTGTTTTGTTACTGTCTTTGCACCTGATTTTGAATTTCTTCCTTCAAATTGTCTTGCTAATAAATTCCCTAACCAACGTTCTAATAAGGGAATTACTCCACGTAAAAAAAATAACCATACTCTCCACATTGGATGCCAAAATCCTACTCCAGGTCCTTTTCCAACAGGATATGTATTAAATCTATAATATATTACATGTTTATAATCTTTACACATTCTTATTTGTTTCATTAATTTATATTTATATCTATACATTCCTGTTAATTGACCTATGTGACTAAATACATATTGAATTCCATCTGCTAATTGAAATGCATCTACATTTCCTAATCTAAATTGAACATTTGTATCTACTATTAATTTCATCAAACGTAAGATTTCTCTACATAAATGAAATGCATTTCCAAATCTACTTTTTTTTCTTTCTTTTGTTGTTAATGTTTTTACTGGTTTTAAATTAAAATTATAATCTAAGTGAAGATAATTTAAATTCTTCCTATGTATTAATAAATTTAACATATTATATCCTTGACGACATACTTGTAATCCTACTTCTACCCAATCTGTTTCTGTACATTGGAAAAATTTAGTTTTTTTAAATGCTCTAAATAAACTTCTTTTTTTCTGAGATTTTGGATGTTTATGATGAAGGTAATTTAATACAAAATATTTTAATAATTTTTGATATGATACTCTTACTTTTACAGGATAATTATTTGGACATCTTTCTCTAAACCAATTTGATATTAAAGGTACATCATATGCTCTTCTTGTTCTTCCACTTTTTCTATTAAATGGAGAAGGAGCCCAAAGTAAACTTATTCCGTTTAAAGTATTTTTTGTATATAATGGATATTCAGCTAATAAAAGTTTAAATGGAAATTTATTTACTTTTAATTGTTTTTTATAAATACTATTTTTTATTGAATTTTCTATTTCTGTTGATATAAATTCTTCACTTGAAGAATCATCATCTAATAAATTTATATTTAGAAGATTAGGAGAATTATTTTCTGATGAATTTGAATTTTCATTATTTTTATGAATATTATAATTATTATTATTTTTATAAATATTTAAATTAGCTTTATTTTGAATAGTTAAATTAACATCATTTAAAACATCATCATCAATTTCACAAGAATCAATAAAATCTTTATATTTAATATAAGATTTTTTCATTTCATCAACAATAATTTTATTAGTACCTTTTTTATCTTCAATTTCAACAATATCATCAATATCATTTTTCATAATTGGATTAATAATTTTATCGAATAAAAAAGGAGGAGAATCAGGATCATCACTTTTAATATAAGCACAAGGAGGAACATGATAAGTTTCAATAACAACACTTCTAGGTCTATTATTATATAAGAAAGGAAAAGCAATTTTATATTCAGTTCTAATTAAATTTCTAACAATTAATTTATTAATATCATTAAATTCATTCCAATCTTCATCTTCTCTATTAAAACTCATTCCTTTATATAAAGGCTCAAATTTTGGTCCTCCTGGAATTGCAACATTAAGTGCTTTTGCTGTATAAAAACTATCTAAATCAAATAAATGAAAATAATTCATATCATAAATATCACTTAATAATTGATTACCTAATCTATATAAATTAGCCATAATTTTAGTATCTAAACACCAAGTTTTATAAGAAGGTCCATTAACATATTTTTTATTTTTCGAAAATTTTAAAGGTTGATATTCATAAAAAAAATCATAAACAGCATTATCTTCATTTTCATCTAATTGCATTTGAATAGGATATTCAGGTTCAATAGGAATGACATTATCAGCATAATCTAAAGGAGGTTCTTCATCATCAAAAGGAGGAAATCTCATTCTTTTAAAATGTCTTCTATCTCTTTTTTCTCTTCTCATCATAATCCACATTGTTCCCCATTGAGCAATATAAATTGGTTCTATTACTTTTGGTATTTCATCTACAAATGATATTGCTCCTGTTATATGATATAATACTTTTACATTACGAACTTGTTCCCATGGAAATGGAATGTTTTCTAGTAATTTATATATTGCATGAGGTATATATTTTAAAGCTCCTAAATATACTGTTTTGTCTTGCTTAAATTTCTTACTTGACATATCACCATGGTCTTTTATTATTTTACGAAGGACTTCTGGAGGAAGTTCTTCTTTTTCGAAATCATGGTATTTTATTTGCTTTTCTCGATCAGGGTTTTTTGGAAGGTTTTCCATTTTTTTTTTCTTTTTTTTTTTTTTGATTTTTTATTTTTTTTGAAATGTGTCTTTTATTGGAGGATTATTTTATTTTTTATTTTTTTTTTTTGTTAAATTATTTTGGAATTATTTTTTTTTATGTTGTTTGGTTTTTTAAATTATTTTTTATTTATTTATAATTTTTTATTATTTAATGCCTTTTTTGTTTTTATTTTTCTTTTTCTTCTAATTCTTCTTCTTCTTTTTTTTTTCTTTTCTTTGCTTCTTTTAATTTTTTTAAATTATCATCTAAATTATGTAAAATATATTTTTTCATTAATTGTAAATTTTGTCTTACACTTTCAATATGTTTAAATTCATCAGTTTGATCTAATTTAGATCTAGGCATCATAGGATAAACTTTATTAACTATATTTGCAATTAAATTTAAAATAAAAAGAGGTCTTTCATCAGTTTTTTCTCCTAATTTAACAAAAGTTTCAACAATAAAAGGATCTAATTTTTCAACTAATTGTCTATAAACTTGATTAAGATAATATTCTATAAATTTCATTCCAACTAACATTCCTTCAGTTTCTTTAAATTTTTCTTTTATTTTTTGATTTTTTTCTGTTTGTTTATAAACCTCTCTTTCAACTCCAATAAATACATCTGTTATAAATTTAAAAGCATCTTCTAACCAATCATTTCCTTGATCTTCTTTATCACTGTCATTAAGATCATCATCTGTTATTTTTATATCATATCCATGAAGCATTTTTAAAAATAAATAATTAAACAATTTAAATTATTAATTAATATTTATTAGAGCATTATTTATAAATTATTTTTTATTTTATTTATAATAAATTTAAAAAATTTGTGAATGACTAAAACTGTTGTTTCTTTTTGTATTTTTTATTTCGTTTAATTCATTACTATTATAAAATATATCTGATAAGTTATTATTTATATTTATTAAATTATTTTTTATTCCAGGATCATAAATATTAGTGTCATAAATATCATTATTTTGATTTATATGAGTCATATTAATATATATTTTATTCATATTATTAGTAAAATTATCCATTTCATTTTTATCAATATTAATATTATATTCAGATTTTAATCTTTTCATTACAATATTTTTCTTTTTAAATTCTCTCATTTCAGAAAATTTTTTAAAAAGTCCTTTATTTAATTTTTTATTTTTAATTTGTTCTCTTGCTTTTTTAATTCTTTCTTTAATAATTTTTTTAAATTTTAATAAAACTTGACAAGCTAATAAAATACTTAATTTATTATTATCATCTGAATAAGTTTTCTTTTTTATAAAAAATGGTTCAATATCTTCATTTTTATATTCTCTTTTCCATAATTTATTAGTATAAAAATTAACATCATTTCTTCTTAAAGAATCAAAATTTACATTCATTGATTTACTTATTGCAAATTGACTTATTATCAAAAAAGCATCTAAAAAATGAATTATTAAATATTTTTCTTTTTCATTATTTTTAGTAATTTGACTTTCAGTAGTTAATTCTCTTCTTAAACTTCTTGCGGAAAAAATAAATGAATTTCTAATAAAATCTTTATTTAATATTTCACTATTTTTATCAAAATAATTCTTTAATTTTTTCTCACTAACATTTATTTTAAATTTACTTATTAATTTCATTACTTCAATATCACTAGTATAAAATTTTCCATTATTACTAATATAAATATTATTATAAGCATAAGAAGGAGAAAGTGAATAATTAGGTTTATTTAAACTAAGACTATTTCTATTATTATAAATTAAATTTCTGCAAAGTAAAAATTGTTTATAATCTTTTTGTTTTTTTTCATCTCTGTTATTATCATCAATTCCTTCAATTAAATGTCTATCATAATTAAATCCAAGAGGAGGAGGAAGTTCTTTCATTATTAAAATAAATTCATATGGTTTAATTATTTTACTACATAAAGGATCATAATCCATCCATAAATTTATAAATTTTTCTATTAAATCTTGAGGTAAATAACCTTCATTTTCATATATTGATTCATTAAATCCTTCAATAACCATTACAATACATAAATTCATTATATATATTGGACCTATTAAAATAAATGATATAAAATAAAAATAGGAAAAATCTGTTCCACATGAATAATAATTATTTTTTGTCATTGAATTATAATTAACCAAATTTTCATTATAACATGTTATATTATATTGAAAACAATAATAATCTTCTTTATATTTTTGTGAATCTGGATTTCTACAATCATGATATGCTAATTCAGACATAAAAAAAACCCAATCTTCACCTGTAATACATTGAAATAATAAACTAATAGAAGAAATAAAATTTCTAAAATTATTATTTCTTGAAATATATTTTCTATAAGGTAATTGACCAAAAGCATGCATTCCAATATTACCATATATTACAAATAATATTAATATTAACAAACCAATAGAACAAATTGAAGGAATTAAATAACGTAAAGAATCAATTAAAGCTCTTAATTTACCGAAATGATTAAAAATCTTTAAAACTCTAAAAATACGAAAAAGTCTTAATAAAATAGGAACTGTACTTAAAGATAAATTTTTTATTACATGAGTTAAAGATAATATATTTAAAAAAGCCAAAATATCACTTATTATTATTATTATAAAATCAAATACATTCCATTTATTTATAAAAAATAATTTCCTATATACTATTAATTTCATAATTAATTCAATTGTAAATAAAAGTGAAAATAATATATTTATATATGTTAAAGTATCATCATAAGCTTTGCTTGTTCCATTATGTTGAACAACTAATGTACAACATGATAATATAATTAAAATTGAAACTATAATATCAAATGCTTTTGATGTGACAATTTTTGCTATTTTTTTTCTAAATATATTTTCTTTTGGAATAATTAATTTTGGTTGTGGATGATATTTCATAAAAATTTTTTGAATTTCAACCCATTCTCTTTCAGGTTCTGTTAATTCTTTTATATAATTTCTTTGTTTTTTAATTTTATCAAATTCCTGAATAAATATAGAAATTATTAAATTTAAGAATAGCATATGTAAAAGTAATACAGCACTTACAAAGTAAAATTCATAATTTTTACTTTTTTTTGTTAAAGAACCTAATCTCATAATTTTAGTCCAATTTTCACTAACCATAATTTCAAAAATAACTATTAAAGATTGGAAAAAATTAGAAAAATTAGAATCATTATAAATCCAAGTTCCATTAATTTTATTACATTCATCTTGAGATAATTTTGGATTTTCTAAACAACAATAATATAAACTATCTTTAAAAAGGTTTATTCCAATCATTGCAAATATAATAATAAAAATTAAACCACAAATTAATAAATTTATCATTGAATAAATTGAGGAAATTAAAGCTTTTGTCATTAAAAATAAATTTTCACTCTGCAAAATAATTCTTATTGATTTTTCAATACTCATTGCTTTAAAACTTCTTAAATAACGAATATTTTTACTCCAAATAAAATCAATTAATCCAATTATAACACAAATAAAATCAATAATATTTACTATAGATCTTAAATAACCTTTTTTATTAAGTAAAAAACCTTTACTAATTATTTTCATCAAAGCTTCAATTATAAAAATAATATTAAAAAAAATATCCAAAATTTTTATTATTTTTTTTCTTTTTGATGAAGGATCTAACCATTGATGATCTAAACAAATTATAGTTAAATTTCCTAAAATTAAACAAATTAATATATAATTATATAATGGATGATTAATAATAAAAATACATAAATTTCTAAATTTATTTTCAGGTGAAAAAATAAATAAAGAATAATCCATAATAATACTTTCACTATTTGATTCACTATTTAAATCAGTTTCAGGTCCTTCAGTTTCCATTAAAATTTTAGTTCTATTTGATATTAAATTAGTTGCTTTTGGCAATTCATAAGTAAATTTTTTTTCTATTAAATTTTCTTGACTTTCATTATTTGATTTATCATCTAAATTTTTAATATGAGGTCTATTTAAAGTTTTTGTAAAAGTAACATTTAATTCATTTTCAGATTTCTCTGATATTCCCAAATCTTTGTATATTATTTTTGAATCTTTTGTTTTTACTGTTTGTTTCATATTTGATGGAATTAATTTTGAATTTATTTCATTTAAAGAAGTTTTTGAATTATCTTTAACTGAATAAACACTATTTTCATTAAATATTGTAATATTTTCAGATTGAGTATAATTTTCAATTAATTCACTTTCTTCTACTTTAGAATTTTCATCAACTTTTGGTATTTCTGTTAAAGAATTTCTTTTATGATAAAAACTTTTAAAATTATGAAACATTTCATAAACTTTTAAATTTGTTTTTGCATCATTTTCCATTTCATAATCTATTCCAAAACTATAATATGAATCATCAGCATCTATATATTTAATTGCATCGTTTTTTGCTTTTTCTTCTTTTTTTGGATCATTATCTATAAATTTATTTAAAGTAAAAGTTTTTTGAACAATAAAAGTCATTTTTTGTTCCAATTTTAAATGAGGATTTAATTTTTTATAAAATTCAGAAGTATGAACTTGAAAAGAAATAAAATCTATTTTATTTTTTGCAATTAATTCTAAATCTCCCTCAAATTCTAAGTTTTTAGAATATAATTTCATTAAATAATATGTATATATCGAACCACTTTTTCTTTGCTTATTATTTTTTTTTATTTTTTCTAATATTTTTTGTCCTTTTTTATTTTGAGTCATTTCTTGATAATTTATAATTTGATTTGAAGAAATTTCACTTGATTTATAAATAATTTCTAAAATAAAATAATGAACATTTCTATTTTTTTCTAAATGATATAAAGATGATTGAAAATTTTCAATTAAATAAGCAAGAAAAACATTTAATAAAGTTAAATTTCCAAATAACATTAAAGAAACAAAATATATAATAACAACAACTCTATTATTTTTGTCACTTCTATAACAATCATAAAAAATTTCATACCAATGATCTCCTATAATTACCATAAAAACACAAAGTAAAGAATTAGGAAAATCATCAAAATTATAAAAATTACTTTCAGAATTAGCATGAAAATTATTGTTTTCGAATTTGAGAGAATTTCTAAAAAATTGAAAACCTATAAGTGTATACATAAAAATAAATATAATAAATAAAATTAAAAAATCAAATATTCTTTTCATTGTTTCCCAAATACTTCCCATAATAATTTGAAAACTTTCCCAACTTCTTAATAATTTAAATATTCTAAATATTCTTAATAATTGGAAAGTAGAAGTTATTGAAGTTGAATTATTTTCTCCAAAAACATCATATTTATTCAAAATAATTTCAATTAAAGATATTAATACTATAAAACCATCAAATATATTAATCCAATCAAAAAAAAAATCTTTTCCATTTCCTATAATAGTAATACATATTTCAAAAGTGAAAATTGAAACTAATATTATATTTAAAATTTCATGTAAATCTCTCTCATCTTGAGATATATTTACTCTATCTAAAGCTAAAATTACCCCATTTGCAAATATACATAAATATATAAATATTTGAAAAATTGGTTGTTTACATATAAAATAACAATAAAATGTAAATTTATTATTTATATGATATTGTTTGATTATTTTTATTTTGGAAAAACAATGTATTTTCCTACATAATTTTGAACATTTCATTTTGTAATTATCTATATTTTCTTTTTCTTTATTATCATTATTTAAACTATGAAATTGCTTCACAAAATTTTCGCTTAATTCAATTGGACTATATTTTAATTGATAATTTTTCTTAACTTTTTTAACATTATAATTTTCTAAATTAAGATTCTTCATAAATGAAAATTTTTTAATTTTTTTTTCTCTTTGAGAGCCTTCATCAAAATAAACTGAAATATCATTACTTCTAGCTTTTCTAAAATTATAAATTAAAACTGCGACAATTAAATTAATCATAAAATAATGATTAATAACAACACATAAAACAAAATAAATTATAGAAAAATAATAATTAAAACCATCCATTAATAAAAACATTATATTATTCCAACCTTCTCCAGTTAAAACTTGAAAAACAGTTAAAAGACTCCAACCAATATTATTAAAAGTAGTTAAACCATAATTAAATTCTTCATAATTTAATTCATTTTTATAACCATAAGCTTCTGAAATTAAATAATGTTTATTTTTTTTAAATTTCATTGCACTTAAACAATTATTACATTTAAATTCTCCTCCACATAAATGATAAAAATCATTTTGATTAATTTCTAAATATCCATGAATTGGGTATTTATTTATCCTACATCTATAATCAAATTTTTCTTTCCATAAAGAAAGACCTAAAATTGCAAAAATTATAATAAAAAAAAATAATAATAAAAATACAGTTCCAACATCTATTAAACTATTAATTAAAACAGAAATAAATATCCTCATATGAGGTAAAATAGACATATTTTTAAAAGGACGAAGTAATCTAAAAGTTCTTAATGCAAATAAATTTGCATTTATTTGAGGAAATAAATTAATTATACTTGATATTACTACTATAAAATCTAACCAATTCCAAGGATCTCTTAAATAAGAATGTTGTTCTAGAAAAAAACCATATGCAATTATTTTTAATATAAATTCTATTATAAATATTATTGTAAATACATATTCAGAATATAATGTAATTTTTTGAAAATATTCTATTGTTTCAAAAATTAAAAATATTCCATTTATTAATATTATTGAATTTATTGTAATAATAAATATTTGTGATGAAACTAATTTTTGAAGAAGAATTCTAAATTTGTTTTCATTTGAAAAAATAAATAAAGAATTTATAGCAAAATATTCTTCTGTATTTTCTTTAAATTGAATATACTCTATAACTCCTTTAATGGTTTGTTGTTTTATAATTCCATTTTCTTTTTCATCAATTGAATCAGGTTCATCATTTCTTATTTTAAACAATTTAAAATTATTCCTATGTTCATATTTCTTCCATTTATTATCCATATTTAAATTACTTTTTCAAAAAATAAATAAAAAAAAAAATAAATAAATAAACAAAAAAAGGAACAAAATCAAAATTAAAAAAATAATATAAACAATAAATAAATAAAAAAAATAAATAAATTAAAAAAACTATCTAATAAAAAAAAAATTAAAATAAATAACATAAAAAAAGTCAAAGAAAAAAAAAAACATAAAAAATTTAAATAAAACATAAATAAAAATTTAATTTTGATTAGGATCTTTATTAGTAAGAACAAAAATTCCCATAATAATAAGAACAGCCCATTTCAGCAAAGGATAATCATTGAGTAAAATAGTAGCAATTCCAACATAAGGGCAAAACATTCTAATTCTTCCCATAATATGTTTTTCATTAAGAAAAAGATCACCTCTTTCATATAATCCTCTATCATTAACAGGATTATTATCTCCTTTAGTTAAAGCTTTATAACCTCCATTTTCAGTTAATTCACTAGTAATAACTCTATGAACAATAGGAATTTCTTGAGTAACTACTTTATAAACTACAATATCTCCTGGAGATGGAACTGTATTATCCCAATTTATTAATAATATATCTCCTCTGTAAAATGAAGGCTCCATTGATCCTGTTAATACAACCACTATTGGACTGTCACTGTTTGTTACTAACATTAATGTCTTCCACATCATTAATGCTGAGGATACTACTGTTCCTAATACTACTATTTGAGTTAGAAATTCACGAAATTTCATTTGGGATATTTCTGTTAAAGAATTTTTTATTGAATCCATTTTTTTTTTTTCCTTTGTTTTTAAATATAATTTTTTTTTTTTTTATTTAAAAAAAAATATTTTTTATTTTTGAAAATATTTTTTTTTTTAATTTTTTTTTTTTTGTTTTTTTTATAATTTATCATGTGTATTTTTTTTAATTAATGATGATGATGAATGATGAAAGTGAAGGAAGGATTAAACTTCAAAATGCTGTTGTTGAAGAAAATAGTTTTAGAAATAGAAAATTTAAAACTCTGAATTTTTTAAATGATCCTATGCCGAGGAGAAGCTTATTTGGGGAACATTCTACTTATAATATTGTTCAACTTGCAAAAAAAAATTTGGCAAAATCACAAAAAATAAAATATTTAAAAACAATAAGAAAAAAATTATCAAATGAGCTTTCAAATTTAAAATTAAAAGATGAACCAAATAATGAAAAAAATAATTCATTATTTAATTTTAATCCTATTTTCTCAGAATATAATAAAACTTATAATGATTTTGTTGAAAAAGTTATGAATAGATTAAATAAAGAAAAGCAATTAAATATTCAAAGTACAAAAGAAATAAGAAAAGAAATTCCAGAGAACAATGAAATTTTTTTTAATAAAATGATTAAACAAAAAACAAGAAATAAAAAATTTATATTATCTCAAGCTTGTAAAGATTTAAAAAAAATATCATTTAATTCAAAAACGGATTATAATAGTGAAAATCATTTATTTAATTTGCCTACAATTAATATAGAAAATAAAAAAAGAACATTTCATAATTCAAGAAATACTTCTTATAATTTAATGAAAAAAACAAAATTTATTAATTTATATCAACAAGTTTTAAATTCAACATCATCTTTTTCAAATCAAAAAAGAAATTATCCCCAAACAGAAAGATATTTTTATCATTGAAAAAGAATAATTTTCTAATCAAAAAAATTTAAATGACAAAAACAAATATAGATGTAAATAAAAAAAGAAAAAAAATTTATAAAAATATATATCTTAAATAATAGGTTATATAATTATTGAAATTATTATTTAATAAAACAATAATTTAATTTAAATTAATTTGAATTTTTTAAATGTCAACAATTGATACAGAAACAAGAAATAAATCGCTAAATACAATATCATACAATGAAAAATTAAAAGAAAAAATCACTAATCAAGCAAAAAGATTAACACAATTAGCATTAGAAAAAGAAGAATTATTAGAATTATTAAAAGAAAAAACTATGAGTTTAGATGTTAGTTTAGATTCAAATATTCTTTCAAATAAAAAAAGTAGAAATTCAAAAAGCGCAACTTATAAAAACAATAAAGGTAAAAATTATTTGAAAGAATTAATTCTTGCTCAAGATAAAATTAAAGAATTAGAAATAAAAAAAGAAGAATTAGATAAATTTAAAAAAACTGTTAGTGATAGATTAAATAAAGCAAATAATGATATTGATAAAACTAAAGAGTCTTTAATTATTATGGAAAAAGAAAAAAAAAATTTAATTGAACAAGTTTGTAATTTAACTACTCATAAGGAAAAAAATGATAAACAAATAAAGAAAATTTCTAAGAATTATGATGAACAAATAAAAGATTTAATTGAAAAAAACAAAAAATTATTTTATGATAATAAACAATTAGTTAATCAAATTAAAAAAATTTCAAATGAAAATAACATTTTGAAAAAAGATAATATTTCTTTAAAAAATATTAATTTTAATTTTACAAAAACAATAGATAATTTAACAAAAAAACTAAGTAATTTTCAAAATGAAATAAATGATACAATTAAAAAACAAGAAAAAGAAAAATATGAAAAATTAGTAAATGATTTAAATTATAAAATAAAAGGGAAAAATATAGAAATTTGTAAAATGAAAGAATTACAAAATAATTATGAATTATTAGAAAATGAATTAACTAATGCAGTTGATGAAAAAGATAAAAATATATTAAATTTATCTGCAAAAATTAATATATTAAATAAAAATAAAACACAATTAGAAATTGATAATGATAAATTACAAGTTAAAATATCAGAAATAACAAATGAAAATCAAAAAATGAAAAATGAAATATATTCTTTGAGAAAAAAATATGATCAAATAACTTTTCAATTTCAATCAATGAATAATATGAAAAATTCACAAATAAATACTTTAAAAAAATCAAATGAAGCTTTAGAAGATAAAGTAATTAAAATAGAAAAAAATAAAAGATATTTAGAACATTTATTAATAACTACTCATCCGAGTAAAAATTTAATAAAAGATATATTAGAATTATATTATCAAATTTCTGGATTGGAAATTGAAAAAAAAAATATAGAAAATGAATATTTATATAAACCTCTAGATTCAAAAAATGAAGATATTGATAAAGAAACAAAGAAAAATGCTTTAAATAATATTTCAGAACAAATTAATAAATTAAAAAAATATTTAAAGAGTATGGAAGAAGGTATTACTGTTAATTAAAATATATTAATAATAAAATTATATTTTAAAAAATTATAAATATTTTATTTAACAATATTAAGTTATCTCTTTTTTAAAATAAAAAATTTAATTAATTGATAATTACCTTATACGCAATAATTTACAATTATTGTTTTAATTTATTTTATATAGAAATTAGAATTAATATAATTTCTTTCTGTTAAACCTGCAATTAATTTTTTAGGTATATTATTTTTAGTATTAGTTTTTTTTATTTTTAAATAAGTTTTTTGAGTTTTTGGAGCTGAGGAAAATTTACTTTCAATCTTTGATTTTCTATCATCAAAAGATTTTTTCATAAAACTTTTTCTAATAATTTTTTTAGTAGGAGTAAGAACTGAATTATTATTATTTTTTAATGAATTATTTAAAAGGATGCTTTTATTTTTTTGAGTATTTAAAGAATAATTTTTTTCTTCTTCAAATGAAGAAATATATAAATCTTTATTTTGATTAATTTGACTATAACAATTAGAATTATTTTGATTTTCAATTTGATGTTTTAAATTTTGAACATGTTCAGGAAAAAAATCCTTTTTTTCAAAATCTAAACTTGATTCCCTTTCTCTTTTATTTTTTTCATTTGGTTTAAATAATGTTTTATTTACTGTTATTTTTCTTATGATTAAAGTATCTTTTGTTTTATATTTAGATAAACTATTAATTGTATAATCACTTAAAAATGAAAATTTATTTCCTGAAAATTTTTCAGTTAAATTTCCTTCTTCAGTATTTCTTTTTTGAATTTTAATTGGACTATTCTTTGTAATTTTCATTTTTTTTTTTTCTATTACATAATTTTTCTCTTTTTTCTTTTCTTCAAATTTTTCAATATTATCAACTTTATTAATTTTGTTATTATCATTTTCAAAATTAACATTATTATTATTAATAATATTTTTATTTTCCTTATTAATATTGACATCATTTAATATATTATTATTATTATTATTATTATTATTATTATTGTTATTATTCTCATAATATTTATTATTATAAAGACTTTCTCCCATTATATAAAAAGGATGTTTTTTTATTTGTTTAATAGTAATTCTTTTATTATAATTTTTTTGTAATAAATTTTCAATAATATTTCTTGCAATATCAGACAAAAAATTAGGTAAAAAGATTTTTCCATTAATAATTTTTTGATATAATCTTCTTGTATTTTTATCTTCAAAAGGTAAAAAACCACATAAAATAACATATAAAATAATTCCAACAGACCAAATATCAATAGTTTTTGCATTATAATTTTTATTTTTAATCATTTCAGGTGCTGCATAACAAGGAGAACCACAAGGAGTTTTTAATATACAATTATTTGTTTCTAAAAAAAAATTAGATAAATTATAATCTATTATTTTCACAATTTTTTTATTATTTAATAAAATATTTTCTGGTTTTAAATCTCTATGACTTATTAAATTATTATGCAAATATTCTATTCCATTTATTATTTGATAAAAAATTATTGAAGCTTCTTCTTCATTTAATTTATCATATTTTGAAATATATTTAAATAAATCACCTTCTGAACAATATTCCATTATTAAATAAAAGTTAATATTATCTTCTTTTATTTCATATATTTTTATAAGATTTGGATGATTTAAAGAATTGAGAATTTTAATTTCCCTTTTTAAATGTATTTCATCTTTTTTTGTTAATTTATTTTTTGATATTATTTTTATTGCTACTTCTCTTTTTGTAGGTTTATGAATTGCTAATTTTACTTTACTAAATGCACCTTCTCCTATTTTTTCTTTGATTTCATATTCAATTAAAGTTTCATTTTCCTTTTTGATTAACTTATTTTCTTTTAAATTATTTTCATTTATCTTATACTTTTTCATAAAAAAATAAATTTAATTCAATTTTTTTAAAAATAATATTATTGTTTCAATTTGTATTATTAATCATTTTTTTAAAAAATCAAAACAACTTCAAAAATACAATTAAAAAAAAACTCAATAAAATCAAAAATTTTGAAAAATTAAATTAAATTTTTTTAGAAATATAAAAATAGATATTTAAATTTATTATATAACTTGATAATTCTAAGTCTTTATCTTAATAAAATAATTATTAATAATATTTATAAAATTAACATAAATTCACTTTGAGTAAAAAGAGTTACAAGTTTTATAAAGAAATATTTATTAATAATGTTCTAAAATTTATTCTATATAAGAACATTATTAAACGAAACTCTCTTTTTTATTTTTAAAATTTAATCCTAAAACATTACATTTTATTAAAAAAATTTCCATATTGATGACATAAATGTTCATAAATTTTTCTTCCAATAGATGTTGACTTAAGTTTTTCAATTGTAGGTTTAATTTGTTCAATTATTTCAAGAAAAGTATTTCCATTACTTATACTTAAAGCTTTTTGAACAACATAATTACCATAATGATCAACAATTAAATCTTTAACTAATTTATTTTCTAACATATAATTTATTAAAGAAATTGAATCTTTATTATCTTGAATAATTGCTCTATCAATAACATTAGAAGAAAATTTCTGATTAGATAAAAAGACTAAATTTTTTTTAAAATAATCAAAAATAATTTTATTATATTCTTCATTATGAAAACTTACTAATAATTGAATAGTATAATTTCCATATTCATCATTAATTAAATTAGGCATATCTCTAATAATACAATTCACAACTTTATCTTTTTGATTTTTTGTAGCATATAAAAAGCAATTTTCGAAAATTGAAGCTCCTTGTTTTAATTTTGAAATTTCAGAAGCATTTTCAGCTAATTTTTCAAAAATAAAATTATTTTTTTCTTTAGGATAAATTTTTACTATTTTTTGAAAAACATGATTTCCATTAATATCAGGACATAAATCACAAATATGATTTTCAATTAATTTCTTAAATATATTATCTAATTCATCTGTTTCAATATCTAAATATTTTCCTCTTTCTAATTTTTCTAAAATTTTTTGAAAAACTCTTGTTCCATAATTATGTAATGAAATAATAATTAAATCATGTTTTATTTGAGAAAAAAAATTAGTTATCATTTTCTTATTATTTTTAGATAAAAATATATCAAATAATTTTTGAGCTACATAATTACCAAATTGATGATTAATAACATTAGTTAAATTGTTTTCTATACATTTATAAAATTGTTGAATAAAATTATTATCATTTTTCTTTTCTTCTAATTTTTCTTGTAATTGTCTGCAACCAACTTGATCTTGTAATTTATTAAATATAGAATAATAATCTTGATTGTTTGTCCAAGGTTGTTGAAAAGTGCAAGAATTTCTTTTAATAAGATTATTTTTGTCATTAATTGTATTATTATTATTATTAAATATATTATTATTTAAATTATTATTATTTAAATAAGGAGAAAATCCTTGATAAGGATTTTGAAAGGAGTAATTACAATATAAAAAATTTGGCAATAAACCTAAAGAATTTCTTCTTAAATCAAAAATCTGTTGAACTGTATTATAAGGATATCTATTAACATTAATATTATTATTAATATTATTATTTATATTATTATTAAGATTATTATCTAAAGTTTGATTAGAATTAAAAACATTAAATCCAATTAAATTAGAAGAAGGATAAATAATATTTCCAACAGACCTTTTTTTATTATTTGGATTATTTTGTGGAAAATTATCAGAAAATTCATCATCTTCTTCAGAATTTTCATTATAAGAAGAATTATTTGAAGATGAAGTATTTTGAATATTATTAATTCCAAATAAAGATGTATATTTATCAAATTCTTGATATGCAAAAAGTGAATTACTTCTTAATTTTATTTTCTTTGGTGGAGTATTTTTATTATTTGTTATTATATCTCCTGATTCAAATAATTGAATATCTTCCATTGAAGGATTTATTACACTTTTATGACGTTTTGATTGATTTTTTTCCTCAGTTTCTTGAGATGAATTCATTTTTTATTTTTTTATTTAGTTTATATTTTTTAATTTTAAGTATATAATATAGATTTTTTTTCTAATCAATACAAATATTTTTAATATTATTTTTTAATTTTTATTTCTTTTTGTGATTTTTTTTTAGTTTTTATTTATTGCACTTATATCCCATATATTTGTTTTTGATAAATTTGAAAAAGGATTTCCTATATTTGGATTTTTTATTGATTCATCTATATTACTTTCTTCTTTTTTGTTTAAAATTAAAGAAAAATCCATAAAATTATTTAATTTTCTTGTCATATCATTTGGTAATATACTTGTATCTTTATTAAATGAAATATTACTATTGTGAATATCTTTATTTATATTAGTGTTTATTTCTTCATTCTTTTTTTTTGAATCTATATTATTCATTTCATTTTTATTTTTTTCTATTTTATTATAATTATTATATGAAAGTAATTTAAATTTATTATTTAATTCATTTAAATTGGCTTTAAGCATTTTCATTCTATTTCCTATTATAAATATTTCTTTTTTATATTTATTCATACATTCATTTATTTTTTTCTCATTTTTATTTTTTACTTTTGAAATTGCTTCTAAATTATTTTTATATTCTATTTCAATATTTTTATTTTCCTTTTTAGCTTCATTTATCATTTCTTGAAGTTCTACTTTTTCTTTAACCAAATTGTTTTTATTTTTCATTATAGAATTATTTTCATCAAGAAACTTCCTTAATCTCCAATTTTTATATTTATCATATTTACTTGATTGAAGATTTTTGGTATTATTTTGAATATAAATTTCTACTTCATATAACTTCTTTTCTACTATTTTTGTATATTCATTTTTATTTGAAGAATTTGTATTAGCTTCATTTATTTTTTCTTGAAAAAAATCATTATTTTCTTCTATTTTTCTTTTCTTTTCTTCAATAATTTGTTTGTCAATTAATAATTTAGAATTTAATTCATTTATTTTTTGCTTTGTATTATTTTTATTATCTATTTTTTTCCTTATATTATCAAATAATCTATTTAATTCGTTATTTTGATATTTTGATTTTATTAATTCTTTTAATATTTCTAAATTTAATTGTAAAGTTTGATTTAAATCATATAAATAATCTTTTGTATTTTTATTATTTAAGCATAGAGAAGAAGCTAAAGAAATTGCATTTTTATGAGATAAAAATGTATAATCTAAATAATTTATTTTTGAAATTGTAGTATTAATATCAGTAGTACTTAGTCTATTATTTTGTTTTAATTTATAATTATTATTCTTATTTCTTGAAATATTATTTGAAGATGAAGTATTATCATAATTACCAAAGGTTATTTCTGAATTTGCAGTTGTTGTTTTTACTTTATTTGACATATTCAAAATAAATTAAAAAAATTTATATATTTTTAAATATTATTATTTAAACAATCCATAAATAGTAAATTAAATAAAATTTATTATAAGAAAAAAACAAATTCAAAATTTTAAAAAAAAAATAAAATCAATTTCAAACATCCACTAATTTCTTTATTGTTTAATAATATCAATTATAATTTTATTTGACATTTTTGAAATAAAAAAATTTATAAATTTCCATATAATTGGATATTGTTTCAATTAATTTTTAAATAATTATAAAATAGGAAGAAGAAAATGATAAAAGATAAAAATGATTAATTAATTGGATAAAAGTTTTAAAATAAAAACTTATTAAAAAAATAAATATTTTAAGTATAAATAAATAATTCAAAATCATTCATTAATTTCAAATATTTTGATGAAAAATATAATTTATATATTTAAATATAATAATGAGTTCTTCACAATCACAAGAAGAAAACGAATCAGAAAATTTATATTTAATTTTTATAAATTCTCCAAAAGATAATCCTCCTGAAAGAAATAAAATACATACATCAAAATATCAATGGAATTCATTTTTTCCTAAAATGTTAATGGAACAATATTCTCGTTTAGCAAATATATATTTTTTAATAATTGCAATATTACAATCAATAAGAGAAGTTTCTTATTCAGGTGGAATGCCATTAATATTAATTCCTTTATCAGTTGTTGTTATATTAAATGGAATAAAAGATTTATATGAAGATTTTAAAAGAAAAAAAAGTGATACTGAAGAAAATAATAAAATAACATTAGTATATAGTAAAGAAGAAAATAAATTTATTTTTAAAAAATGGCAAGAAATAAAATTAGGAGAAATTGTAAAAATAAAATGTGATGAACCATTTCCAGCAGATTTATTATTATTAAATTCTTCTGATGAAAATGGAATATGTTATATAGAAACAAAGAATATTGATGGAGAAACAAATTTAAAATATCGTCAATCAAATAATGAAGTTAAAGAAATATTTAAAAATGAAGACCAATTAAATAAATTTAATTATGTTTGTGTAACAAAACAACCAAATGAATTTATTTATCAATTTTCAGCAACTTTATATGAATATGAAGGAAAAGGTTTAAAAGATAAAGATAAATATATATTAATTGATGAAAAATCTTTTTTATTAAGAGGATCAACTTTAAGACAAACTGATTATATTTTAGGAGCTGTAATTTATGTTGGAGAAAATACAAAAAGTATGTTAAATTCTCCAAATGCAAGAAGTAAACATTCTACTGTTGAATTTATAATGAATCTTCAATTAATTACTATTTTTGCTCTTCAAATTTTTATTTCTATAATTACTTCTGTTTTATATATTGTTTTCTATTATAATAAAAAAGGTAAATTATCTTATATTTTCATTGATAGTACAATTCAAAAAGAACCAAAAGCTTTTGATTTATTAATTAAATTAGGAGGAACTTGGATTTTAATTTTTACTAATTTTGTACCAATTTCACTTTTAGTTACTTTAGAAACTGTTAAATTTATTCAAGCAATATTTATGAGTTGGGATGTTGAAATGTTTGATAAAGAAAGAGATATTGGAATGAAAGTTCAAACTAGTACAATTAATGAAGAATTAGGACAAGTTAAATTTATTTTTAGTGATAAAACAGGTACTTTAACAAAAAATTATATGCAATTTAAATGTTTAAGTATAGGAGATAAAATGTTTGGGAATATTGAAAATATGGATAAAAATAAAAAAAAGACATTAAAAGATAAATATGGTCAAATTTCTAATTGTCAATTTGAAGATATTAATCATCAACTTAATTATGATTTAGAGCATCATATAGGTTTAGCTGATGAATATATGCTTTGTATATGTTTATGTAATTCTGTTTTAATTGATAATAAAAAATTTGAAAAAGATCAAATAATAGAATATCAAGCTTCATCACCTGATGAAAAAGCTTTAATATATTTTGCAAGAAGTCAAGGTTTTATTTTTATTAATAGAACAATAAAAAATGAAATTATATTAGAAATAAATGGTCAAAGAAAAACATATGAAATATTAAATGAATTAGAATATTCAAGTGAAAGAAAAAGAATGAGTATAATATGTAAAGATCCAGATACAAACAAAATAATATTATATGCAAAAGGAGCTGATTCAATGATAGAATCTTTATTATCTTCTCAACAAAAAAATTCAGAAATATTAACAAAAACAAAAGAATATTTAAATCAATTTGCAATAAAAGGTCTTAGAACATTAATGTTAGCATATAAAGAATTTACAAATGTAGAATATGAAGAATTTAAAAAAGAATATTTACAAATATCTCAAAATGTAAATGAAAAAGAGGAAAAATTATTATTATTATATGATAAGACAGAAAAAAATTTAAAATTATTAGGTTCAACAGCAATAGAAGATGAATTACAAGATGATGTAGATATAGTAATAAATTCTTTTATTCAAATAGGAATAAAAGTATGGATGTTAACAGGAGATAAATTAGACACAGCAAAAAATATAGCATATTCATGTAAATTATTTACAGATAAAATGAAAATAATAAATATACCTCAAACAGAAGAAGAAATAGAAATATCATTAAAAGAAATAATTAAAGAAAATACCTTTAAAAAAAAAGAAATAACATATGGATTATTAATATCGAGTGAATCCTTATCAATAATATTTTCAAATGAAAATTATTTAAAAAAATTTTATAAAATATGTAATAGATGTTTAAGTGTAGTATGTTCAAGAGTATCACCAAAGCAAAAAGCAGAAATGGTAAATTTAATAAAAACTTCAAATAAAGCAATAACATTATCAATAGGAGACGGAGCAAATGATGTAGGAATGATAAATGAAGCGAATATTGGAGTTGGAATTTATGGTTTAGAAGGAACTCAAGCAGCAAGAGCTTCAGATTATGCAATAACACAATTTTCTCATTTAAAAAAATTATTATTATTTCATGGAAGAGAAGCTTATAGAAAAAATACTTATTTAGTTTGCTATAATTTCTATAAAAATGTTATATTTATTTTTCCTATGTTTTTTATGGGTTTTCTTAATTTATTTTCAGGATTAACTATTTATGATCCTTTTAATCATCAAATGTTTAATACTTTTTATACTGCTGTTCCTATTGGTTGGTTTGGGGTTATTGATCAAGAATATGAAAGTGATTATTTAGTTAATAGTCCTAAATATTATATTCAAGGTATTTATGGTAAATTATTTCATACTAGAAGATTTTGGAAATGGGTTTTTAGTGGAATTTTTCAAGCTTTTATTATATTTTTAAGTTCTTATTTTACTTTTAAAAATTTTGATTCTAATGGTTTAACTTATGATTATTGGGTTATTGGAGATTTTATTTATACTGTTGTTGTTATTGTTGTTAATTTAAAAATTTTTGTTGATACTAATACACATTCTTTTTATAGTGTTTTTATTAATTTATTAACTATTGGATTATATTATTTAAGTGTTTTTGCTCTTAGTTATGTTGAAAAATATGATATGTTTAGAAAACAAAGTTTTGAAATTTGTGGTCATTGGAATAATGTTTTATTTGATTTAAAATTTATTATTTCTTGTTTTATTGCTGTTTTTTTTTCTATTTGTTTTGATATTTTTTTCACTAAATTCCTTTATTTATTTAATTTTTCTACTCCAGGAGATAAACTTCCTCCTTATTTCGATGATAGTCTTTTTAATGATAATGAGAATAATAATAATAATAATAATAATAAAAATCAAATTCAAGAAATAGCTGATTATAAAGAACCTTTAGTCCATAAACTTTAAGAAATAAAAATATTTATTATTTTATTTAAATTATTTAAATTATTAGGGAAAAACATTTTTCTTATTTAAAATAAAGAAAAAAATCTTTATAATATTAATTAATATTTTTTTAAAATAAATTTCTTATTTTAAATATCAAAAACAATTATCCCCATGAATTTTCAATAGAATAATTAACAACAATTTTATCACCAACTTTAAAATTATCATAAATATCTCTAACATAAGCAGAAGGATTAATAGCAAAATCATTTCCACAATAAAAAAATAAAGTTTTATCTTTTAAATATTCATCATATAATTTTTTTAAATTTTGAAGTAAATTTGCAAAAGTTGAATCTCCAGGCATTTGAACCATTAAATATTCTTTTTGATTTCCTCTTACAAATTGTTGTGTTTTTCCTACAGCTTTCAATATTATTTTTATTTTCTCTTTATTTAAGTCTAAAAAATTAATTTTTTATTATTTTTTGTTTTTCTTACTATTTGAATCTTTTATTATTGTTTGTAAATCTTTTGGATCTTCTTGTTTTGTTTCTTCTGACATTTTTATATTTTTTTTATTTAATTTTTTTTTATTTTTTATTTGTTTAAATATTTTATTCTGTATTAAAATTAAAGATTTTTTTTTTTTTAATTAATTTACATTTATTGAAATTCTAGAATTATTATTTTTATTATTTTTTAATATATAAAATTTTTTTCCTTCTATTTCTCTTTTTCATCAATTTCAGATATAAAAGAGATTTTATTAAAACTAATAGTTGAATTAATTGTTGATAAAGATTTTTGATATGAAGGAATTTTTTTTAATTCTTCATCTTTTTTAACTAATTTATCGAATTTTTCTTTTATAATTAAAATATTTTGACAAATTTCATTTTGGACAACATTATTTTTTGGAATAATTGAAATTTGTTTTTGTCTTTTTTTTCCTAAATATTTTTCTACATTAAAAATTTGTCTTTCTTTTTTTTCTTTAATATTTTGTTCAATTTCCAAATCAAAAAGTTCTATTAATTTCATTAAATTAGATATTGAATTTTTATATTTTTTTATATTTAACATTATTTTGTTCATTTCTTCCATTATAATTAATTTTAATAATATTTTTTTTTATACATTTCATTTTTAAAAAATTTTTTTGAGGGAATAAATTAATTTTCCTTTTTAATATTTTTAAAAAATTTAAACTTCAAAAAATAATATTTTTAAATCTTTTAAAAAAAAAAAAGATATTATTTTTTTATTAAATATTTTCAATCAAAAATTTTTCAAAATAAAAATTTTTTTTAAATTATCATAATGTTTAATTTATAATTTATTTTATATATTTAATAAATGAATTTAATTTGTTTAACACCAAATTTTTTTCTCTATCATAAAATAATAAATATATATTTTATCCTTTATAAAATATTTACATAGTAAATTTCTATTTAAATTAATAATTAAAAATTATTGAAAAGAATTTTTAATTATTTTTTCATTAACCAATTTTTTTAATCATAAAAAATTCAGAATTTTCATGATTTTTTAATTTTTCTAAAAGAAAATTTTTTCTTTTTTAAACCATATATTAACAATAGGTTCTTTATTTTTATATTAAAAAAAAGTATAAAATTTTAATATTAACAATTAAATAAGTATGTAATTCAAATAATTATATTTTCATAAATTAATTTTTCTTTTTACCTTTCATAAAACAAATATAAAAATCTTTGGAAGTTGAATTTTGGCAATAACCATAAATTTCATCTAAATTATTATTAAAACAATAAGATATAATATGATAAGGAAAAGTAATAAATTTAGTTTTATTATTTAAAGAATTAGGACTAAAAAATGTTATGGTATTGTCAATAGAAACCATCAATATATCTTCATGATTTGGTGATTTAATTATATTTGGATTTGAAATATTTGGTTTTTTAATTTTTTCATGAATAGTAAAACTATTTAATAAAAAGGTAAATAAATATTGTGAGGCATATATAATTATACATGGAATTGGGTTAGATATTAAAAAAGCAAATTTAATATCATTATATGGGGATTTATAAGTTCTAATCATTTCTATAGGATTTATGCTATATAAATTTATATATCCATCTTTTGATGCTGAAATGAATAAATTTAAATCTTTATTATAACTAATAAATATTATTTCATCTAGGTGATTATATAAAGATTGAAAATAGTTTAATGTAATTTCTTTTTGTTCTTGATTTATTTTTATATAATATAAATTAATATCTCCTTTTGAATTTCCTAGAATTAAAATATTTTCATTATTTATTATTTCTAATGAAGTTATAAAACTCATAATTTGGTTATCAATGTTTATTTTTCTTATATTAATTTTTATTGGTTCTATTTTATTTGCATAATATGAAAAACAGCTTATTTCACCATTGAAGAAACCACCATCAAATGAATAATAAATATTGTCCTTAAAATAGATTGCATGATTATTAAAATAATTCCTATAGTTATTATCTTCAAAGAAGGGGAAATCTTTTAAAATTTTTCCTCCATGAAAATTTAAATATTTTTTATTCAATATATACTCACTTGTTATTAATTTCACTTTCATTTTATGATTAAAACACATTAAATTATTATAAAAAATATAATTTGAATTTCCAAAATTTTCCATTTTAAAAACAATATTCATATTCTCATTTTTATTAATATTATTCATATCTATTTTAATTAAATTTTGCTGTATAATTGCATGAAAAACAGAATAATTCACTACTTTATAATCTTTTTGTATAATTTTTTTTTTTTTAAATAATTGTAAGGGAATTAAACCTTTTTTATATATATCATTCATAATATCAATATTATTTAAATAAATATCATTTGTATTAAAAAAATCTATATAACTTTCAATTCTAAAATAATTTAATCTTTTTCTACTTTTTTCCCCTTTTTGACAATCACCAAAAATTAAATCAATCCAATCATTTAAAGTTTTAGAAATTTCTTCACCTTCTAAATTATCTTTTAAAAATTTACAATAAAAATAATAAGGATTTAATTGTTCAATGTCTTCATCCAATAATTGCTCATCTAAGTCAACATCATTTATATCTTTTAATTTATTTATATTTTGAAACATTTCATAAAAATAAAAAAATTCTGGAATTATTTCTCTTATATCATCAGCATTTTTTGTTGATGAATTATAAAAAAATTGAGGAATTGAAGAAAAAATTTCTTCATTTTCTATTAGTTTTTTTTTTTGACATTTATTAAAAATAAAAGTAAAAGGATATATTCTATATAAATAATTTGAAACATAAGTTGGATTTGAATAATTAGTTAAATAAATTGGTATTTTATTATAATCTTCTTCTGTTATTTTCTTATGTTCTTTTTGTAATTCAATTTTTTTATCTTGAATTTTTTTTTTATAAATTTCTAAATAATTTTTATTTCTTTTATTATTCAATAATTGACCCATTGGTTTTGTTAAATCTCTAAATATATTATTATTAATTTGAATATTTTCTTCTTCATTTTCATTTTCATTTTTATAATTTGATTTAATTATCCATGGAAAGATAGGATATTGAGAAATATCACAAAATGAACGATTTGCAAATATATTTAAATACATTAACATTAAATAATTAGATATATTATTTTCTTTCCATTTTTCTATTACTTTTGATAATAAAATTCCTTTTTCTTGAATTGAGTTCCTACATTTAATTAATTGAATACAATTTTCAAAATCATTTTGAATTATATATTTTTCTGAGAAATAACCTATAACAAAAGATTTTTTTATTTTTAGAGTATTTTTATCAAAAACAATAACATTATCATTCACATCATTAATTAATTTATAAAAATTTATTTTATTTCCAAATGAATCTAAACTATTATTTGTTAAAAAATCTATTATATTATTTACATATTGTTCTTCTTCAAAAACAAAATAATAATTTTTTCCATTTGATAAAAATACTTCAAAACCAGATTTTTTATAATTATATATTCTTGAATAAAACATTAAAATATTTTCAATTTTTATTTCTACTAAATTTCCTTTCAATTTTTTTGAACAAGGTAATATTTCAAAATAAAAATTAGTCTCATTTTTAGGTTGTTTCATATCATCTTCAATTGAATAAAATACTATACTATTATTTTCTTTTTTAAAAAAAAAAAAAATTTCAATTTCATAACCTTGTTTAATTAAACGAGAAGAATAAAAGTTTTTATGAAGTTGAGACATTTCTTTAAGAAAATATGAACAAAGAATATTTTTTTGTTGTCAAATAAAATATTTATAATATCATTAATGTTCTTTTTATTTATATTAATTTCTTCTTGAATTTGATTTTGATGAAACCAATTAAACTTTTTATAAAATTCCTTTTTTTTATCATTTTTATCATCTAAGTTTACTAAATAATCATCAATTTCTAAAATAAGATTTAAAATAGGTTTTTTTAAATCATTTGTTACAAAATTTTTTAATTTAAATATAAATTGATTAATTTCTATTTTATTTTCTTCATTTTCATTTTCTGATTCTTCATAATTTGGGAAAAATAAATTTTTTTCAGACCAAAAACCATTATAAGTGAATAATTCTTTAATTATTTTTTTCTTCATTTTTTTACATTTTATATTATTTAAGATAAATTTTTCTCCCATTATAATATTTTGTTCAATTTTTTTTTTATCTTTAATTAAATTATTGATGATTTGCCCATCAAAAGAAAAATCTTTAAAAATTCCTTCAAATAAATTTTCAGTTAAAAATTGGTCATTTTTATATTTTAATAAAGTCTCAGCAAACAATAAATGACATTTTACAAATTGTTTATAAGGGGAAATAAAATGTTGTTCTTCTATATTTTTTCCTTTAATATCATTAAGAAATTTATATAATTTTTTAACATATTCAAAACTAATTTTTGAAAATAAAATAAAAAAAGGATCATTTTTATTTAAAGTAAATATTGATCTTATTATTATAAATAAAAAATAATCTCCTTGACATGTTATAATAGGATCTTTTTCATTTCTTTTTTTCAATTCATTTACTTCTATTATTATTTCAAATAAAAAATCAAATAATTTTTCTTCTTCATATGGAAATTGTATGCACAAATTTTTTATTAATGATTGAGGTATTAAAGAAAAATATGTATCATTTATTTCAATATTTGAAAAGATTGAATCAAATAAAATAGGATTATTATAAAAAATTGTTTCCAAGGATTTTGTGAATAAAGATTTTATTTTATCTTTTATTTTATTTACAATTATATTATTTGTTTTAAAAATTAAATGAAGGACAAATAAGATAGGAATAAAAAAATATAAAATTTTCTCAGAATCATTTTCTTCTTCAAATTTATTATTTTCAAAATCATTATTTTTTAACATAATATATAGTTCTTTAGTTAATTTAAATAAAAAGTTTTCTTTTATATTAACTTCTATTTTTTCGTTATTTATTTTTTGATAAAATAATAAAAAACTATATAAAAATTGTAAGGAAATTTCATTAATAGAGTTTTCTTTTTCACTTGTATCATCATCAAAAAGAAAATTAAATAAAATATAAATTTGATTTATTATATCATCATTTTCAAAATTAGAAACTTTAATTTTTTTAAATCTTAAAATTATTAATATAATTTCCTTTATTTTTTCATAATTATTATTTAAATCAAGTTCATTGATAAATAAAACTAATTTACAGTTTAACATATATAATATTTTATTTTTATTTTTTGGAAGATAAAAACAAAATAAGTGATTCATTTCATCTTTTGAATCTATTTTATCAATTATTTTACTAATTTTTTCAAATAAATTATCAGTAAAGAAATCTAAAGGCCAATTTTCAAAGATTTTCAAAATTAAACCAAAAAAATTATTTGAAATACAATTTTTTAAATTATTTTCTTTATCAATTAAATTCAAAATAATAGATAATAATTTATTAACTATTTCTTCATTTCTTATTTCTTGATTATTTAAAATAATAAAAATAGGATATAATATATTAATTCCACCTAAATTAGTTATATCACCTTTATTACTTTCATAATCATGAATAATTATTTTTGAAATTTTACAATTAAAAAAAGAATAATAATCACAAATTATATTTTTATATTCATTAGTTGAATTTAAATAAAGAAAAGGAGAAAATAAAAATCTATTTTTATAATCATCATAATAATTTTTAAGTTCTTTTTCATTTTTTTGTTCATTCTCATGAAGAAAAAATGAATAAGGTAATAAATTAATCTTATCATTATCTTGTTCAATATAAAAAACTCCTTGTTTATATTCATATGTCCCTTTATTAAAAGAATAATAAAATTTCGTTTTTTCTTTATAATCTTTTCCTAAATTTATATTTTTCCCTTCTTTCATAAGATTAATATTTCCTTTTTTAAAATAACCATATATTGAAGTAACTTCTCCAGTAAAATTTCCAAATAAATGTATTTCAGATATATCATTTGTATCTGGAATTCTTTGTTCTTGTATACTTGATTGATTTAAATTTATATTAATATTATTATTTTCTTTATCTATATATACACATAAATTATTCCATCCTTTCTTTAACTCTCCAATTGTAATTATAAATTTATCTTTTAAAGAAAAATTTAATTTATTTTGATTCAATGATATGAAAAATAATTTATCTTCATTTAGTCTTTTTACAGATAAAATTGTACTTATTTGGTTAAAATGCAAAGCTTTAAAAGAAAAAACAATTGTTAAATATTTTGATAAATTTAATTGAGGGAATTGGATTAAAAAACCATTTCCAGGGATGATTGAGAAATACTTAATAATTTGACTTAAATTCATAAATTCTTCATAATTTTTATAATCATAAATTTTGGATAAGAAATTGATAAATTTATCCAATTTTTCCCTATTTAAATCTAAATTTCTTTGAAATTTTGATAATAAACCATAAATATCATTAATATCTTTTCTAGTGAAGTTAACGCATTTTAAAAAACATTCAAGTATTAACATTATTTCTTCTTCAATATCATCATTTTCTAAATATAAGTTTAAAAGAAGGATATATATTCTTTCTTCGTTGTAATTATTTAATATTATTTTTTCAAAATAATTAAAAATCATTCTTTTTTCTAAAAGATAATTATTAAAATTGTCTTTGGGAAGTTCATTACATAAAAGTTTCAAATGTTCTTTTTGCTCATTAATATTAATATAGTTTTTATTAAATAAATTATTAAGTATTTTTAAGATTTCAAAAATTTTTTCTGATTGAAAACAATTAGTTTTGTCAAGTTCAGATAATGAATATTCATTCACTAATTTTTCCATTTAAATATATTTTATATTAATATATTATTTAAAAATTAAATATTATATATAATTATTTAAAATTAATAACAATTAATGAAATATATATAAAAATTATTTATTTAAATTTTTTTTATTATTCTCTTCAATTTGCCATTCTAATTTTAAAAATTCATTTTGAAGCTTTTTAATATTTTCATCCTTTTCTAAATTTAATTCTTTTAACTCTGTAATTTGAGATTGTAAAAATTTTTCATTATTTTTATAATAATTATTTATTTCTTTTAATTTTTCTTCATATTTTTCAATAATTTCCTTTGAAATTGTTGAATTTTCCTTTAATTTAATTATATTTATTTTTCTATTTAATTTATCGATTGTTTTTTTATTTAATTCATTTTCTGAAAACATTTTTGCCAAAGAATTTGAAATTTTCCCAATTTCATTTATTAAATTATTATTTTCTTTTTTTAAATTAGAATAACTTTTTTCTGATTTTGATCTATTAAACATTTTATTTAATTCATCTGAGATTTTTTTTTCTTTCATTAAATTTGATAAATTTACTTTTTCAATTATTAATTGTGATATTTGATTATCTTTTAAATTTAATTCACCTGTTAAAGAATTTATTGTTAAATCTTTAATTTTTAAATTGTTTTTTAAATCTTTTAATTGTTTTTTTATTTTTTTTATATCATTTTTATTTCTATTTTCTTCATTTTGACTTTCTAATGATATATTTTTAGCTGAATTATATTTATTATATTCTTCTATTTTATTATTTATTTTTTCATTATCATTATTTAAATATTCATCATTATTTAAATTATTTTCTTTATTACAATTCAAATTATCTTCATTTTCATTAACTATATTATTTTTATTATTATAATTTTTATTCATAGCATTTTTATTATTTAAATTATTAGTATAATTTATTTCATCAATTTTATTGTTCAGATTTGAAATTATATTTTCTAATTCTTTTTTTTCTTTATTTAATTGATTATTTTTTTCTAAAATTTGTTTTTTTGAATTAGACAATTCTAAGATTTGGACACATAATTCATTGTTTTTTGAAGAAAGTTCAGAATTTAATTTAGATAATTCTGTAATTTTTAAATTATTTTTTTCTTCAATCTCCTTATCTAATTTAGGAATATTAAAATTATTTAATTTCAATTTATTTTTTTCTTTTTCCATTTCTGAAATTTTATCACCTTTTTCTTTTATTTCATTTTTTAAATATTTTATATTTTCAAAATATTCATTCATTTGTTCTTTTACTTTAGATATTTCTTGAGTATATAAATCATTTGACATTCTTAAATCAAGTGTTAATTGAGCATTTTTGAGTTCTAAATTTTTTATTGTTGTATCTTTATTTTTAATATTTTTATCATTATTTTTTTCATTTTTTACTTTATTATTTTTTTCCTTTAATTCTTTTTGTTTTTCTAAAGTTTTTTTTTTTATTTTATTATCTTCACTAAATTTCTTTACTAATTTTTTATCTTGAATTTTACTTTCATATAATGTAGATTTATTATTTTTATCATAATTTCTTTTACTAGTGGAAAAATTTTTTTTATTATTAATATTATTTTCTTCATTTTTATTCAATGATTCTTTAATAATAGATGAATTTTTAGAATCTTTTAAAGTATTATTTTTAATTTCTATATTTTTTTCTTTACTATTATTTCTATCTGAATTAACACTACTATTAAATATTGAATTATGATTTAATTTTCTTAATGAAATCATTGATTCATTTTCTTCTGATTTTTTATAAAATTTCATTCTACTATTTTTTGCTGTATTTAATATTAAATTATTTTCTTTTTGAATTTGATTTTTTCTTACTTTTTTTATTCCTTGAATAATTTCTTTTGCTTTTGAAATAAAAGAATTCATTTCTATTTCAATTTTTGTTATTATATTTATAATTAAATTTTCATTTTCAAAAAAAGACTTTCCTTCTTTAATTTCTTTTTTAATATTTTTATAATGTTCTTTTATAATATCAACTAAGGTATTTATTAAAATAACTAATTCTTCATCTTTATAAATAGAAGATATATTAGAATTTTTTAATAAAGAATTACTATTATTTTTATTTTTTGAAATCTTCATACTGAATTTAGAAAAAAACTAAAAAAAATTTTTTCATTTAAAATAATTAAAAAATATTAAAAAATCGTTTTTAAAAATAAGTTCTTAATAATTTTTTTATTTATCCAAAGAAATTTTTAAGTCCACTTAAACCTTTATTAATTTTTTCTTCTAATTTTTGTTTACCTTCATTAATTTTTTCTCCAATATCAGTATTAAAAATTTGTTTTCCAATTTTATCAACAGCTTCAAGAATAGTAATTTTTTTTAAAGATAAATGAAAATCATCTAAATAAAAAACTTTAGGAGAAAAAGTTAAATCTAATGAATTATCTAATTTTTCAGCAATAACTTTTTTTTCTTCAAAACACCAAATTAAAATTGGTAAATTTAATTCTAAATTATCATCCATTTTAAAAACTTTACTTACTTTATCTAAATTTTCTTTCATAAAAGTTCCTTCATATTTTAACGTTTTATTTTCAATTCCATCTGATATTATTACTATTGTATTATTTTCAAAAGATAATCTAAATTTTAATTTTGTTTTATCTGTTGATTCTAATTCAAATTCCTTTTTTTCAGACATTTTTTTAAATATAAGTTTATTTTTATTTATATTGTATATAAAACGTATATTTTATTAAAAGCAATTTATTTAAAAAAAATTCAATTATTTATTCACAATTTTATTAATTTATTTTTTTTTTTTATTTTTTTGATATTATACTATAATCAAGTTCAATTGGCTCGAAAGGTATAAAATTTTTTTCTTCTTCTTCATAAGTTATTAAAGAATTTGGAAAATTTTCTACTATTAAATTATTATCAATTTTTAATTTATTTTTAATTTTTTCAAATTTTAAATGTTCATTCATAAATTGTTCCATTTCTTTAATTGAAGAAAAATCATTTTTAGAAATTAAACTATCATTTTCATTATTATTTAAAATTTCAAAATTCATAAAATCTTTAATTAATTCTTTTTCTTTAAAATTTGAATTTTTATTTTTTAAATTTTCTTCAATAAATTCATTTCCATATTTATTGTTTAAAAAATTAATATATTTATTAGTTAATTTATCAATATTTATATTTATATCCTTTGTATTTTTTTTTTTAACAGGAATATAAGAAGAACTTTTTTGAGAAATTAATTTTAGAGGTGTTATACTTCTTTCAAATATTTTATTATTATTATTTTGAAAAATTAGTTTTTGTGGATTTTCAGAATTAAATAATTGATGATGGGAAATTTTATTATTACTAATACTTCTTTTCATTGTTTTTTGAAAATTAATATTACATTTTTTTAAAGAATTATTTTTACGAGAAGAATTTAAGATATTTGAATTAGATAATTTAATTGGATTATTTGATTTCTTAGGAAAAACATGAGATGTTGAAATTACTCTATTAAAAATTCTTGCTGTTTTTCCTTTATTAAAATCTGATTTATTATTTAATTTTATTATTTCAAATTTTTTATCTTGATATTTTAAAATTGTGTCATTTTCATTTTCAACCTGATAATAAATTGATGTATCTAAAGATTTTATTTGTTTATTTTTTATCATATTAAATAATATTTCTTTTGAAGGAATCATTATTATTTTTTTTCCATTAAATTTTTTATCATTTTCTTTTTTTTTACTAGAATTAAAAGATGAATTTATACTTGAAAAAACAGAAGAATCTTTTTTTTTCTTGTTAATTATTTTTAAATTATCATTTTCAGGTTCAAAAATTTGGGAATTTGATCTTATTAAATATTTCTTTTTTTTTCCTTTTTTTTTTTCTTCAACATTAGAATTATTATTATCATCAAGAAAAGTAAAAATTTTATTTGATTTTGATAAATTTTTAATTAAATTATTTTTGATATTTTTTGGAGTTTTTATTTTTTCTTGATTTCCATTTGAAATTTGTTCTATCATTAAAATTTGTTGTCTGCTTTTTTCTTCTATTTTTAAATTATTTATTTTTTCATTTTGTTTTTCTATTTCTAATTCTTTTTCTCTTTCTGAATTTTTTAATCTTTTTATTTCTTTATCTTTTTCTTCATTAATTTTTTTTATTAATAAAAATTCTTTTTCTTTATTCATTTGGATTTCCATTAATTTTTTAATTTCTTCTTCTTTTTCTCTTTGCTTCTTTTTTATTAATTCAATTTCTTTATTTTTTTGTTCATTAATTTTTTGTAATTGAATTATTAAATCTAAACTTAATGTATTTTTTTTAGTTATTATTAATTTTTTATCAAAATTATCAAATTTAAATATTACAAATTTTTGTTGCTTATTTAATGTTAATTTAATTTTTTTTTTTGAATTAAAATTATCATTTCTTGAATTAATTTTTATTTTAAAATTTTGAATTGTAAAATTATTCAACTTTTTATGTTTTTCATTCTTTTTTTCTTTTTCTTCAGAAGTTTTAAAACTTATATTTTTTAAATTATTTTCATTTTCATTATTCATTTCATTCTCTAAGTTAATATTATTATCTAAATTATTATCTTTATCTAAATTAATATCATTAATATTTATATCAAAATTTTCATTTCCAAAAGTTTCAATATTAACTAAATTAGTACTAAAACTTTGATATTTATTATTCTCTTCTTCTAATTGGTTAGTTTGTTTTATTTTTTTATAATTTTTAAATATATTAAAATTATAACTTTTACTCAAAGAATTTTCCATAATAGAATTAGAATTATCTGTTTTATTAATTTTTTCTAAATTAATTTTTCTATTTGCACTACTAGATCTTTGTCTTTTTATTTCATTAATTTTATTATCAAAAATCCTTCCTAATAATTTTGATATTTTATCTATTCTTGAAGAATTAATTGAAATATTATTAGATGAATTTCTTAAAGAATTTAAACTTTGAGTTAATTTATTTAATGATGTATTAATTGGATATATACTTTGAGTATCGATATATGAATAATTTTCAGAATATTTATTTTCTGAATTTTTTTTTAAAATAAGATTATTTTCTATATTTGAGTCATTTGTATAAATTAATGTAAAAATATTTTCTATATAATAAGTTCCTTTTATTTTAAAAATTATTTCTTTGGGATTATAAATATAATTATCTATAATTCCTAATAATTCTAAATTATCATTTAATTTATAAGTTCTTGCATAAAAATTATTCTCCTTATATTCTAAAATATATATTATTTTATAATTAGAAGAAAATAAAAATATACAATTTTTCATTTGATAAATTTTATCAATAGAATCCTGAATTTGGATTTTAAATAGTCCTGATTCATTATATAAAAATACTTTTCTATTAAAAGATAAAATCAAAATATAATTTTCTAAACAAATAAAATCTTCTATTTCTTCATTTATATAATCAAAATCAATTTTTTTATGAATAATTTTTTCCTCATTATTTCCTATTTTTACTTTTTCAATAAAACCATAATAACTTAAATAACCAGAATTATCTAAAACAGCAAAATAATTATTTGAGCATTTAATTTCATTATAAAAACATTTTTTTTCATTTTTAATAATTTTTGGAGTGGAATAAATTTTATTATTAAAAGTTCCAAAAAGAAAAATATTACTTTGAATATTATAACAAACACAATATTTATCACAAATAGCAATGTTAGAAATTCTTATATTTTTAAAAAAATTATTTAAACAAAATTCATTTATTTCTTTATTTAAAGTTCCCATTCCTAAAATTCCTAAATTTTCATAATCTTTCCCTATAGAATATAGTAAACCATCAATAGTTAAAATATGAGTAACTTTTTCATTACAAACAATTTTTTTAATTTGATTTAATTGAATATTTGAAAAAGAATTTTGGGAAAAATAAAAAGGATAATTAAATGAACTATCATAATTCGATTTATTTTTGTATGTTATTATTGAATTTTCAGTTATTAATGCAGAAGAAGAATTATATTTTATATAATATTTTATTTTTTTTAATATTAAATTTTTTGGCTTTTGAATTTCTGTTGTTGAAGTTAAATATTTTGAGGATGAAAAATAGAGAAACTATAAATTTTTTTAATTTTAATATTACCTCTTTCTTCATATTTAAATTTACTTAACTAATTGAAATAATTAAATTAGAATATAATAAAAAAATAAAAAAAATTTAATAAAATTTTATTTTTAAATAATTAAATTAAAATTTAAATGATAGTTTAATTAAGTCTGAAAAAATGGATTTATTATCAAATAGAATAATGACAAATAAAATGAAATTAAAAATAAAAATAAATAATGAAATTCCAAATCCTCAAAATAAAGAATTTCCATCTTTAAGACCTTCTTCTTCTAAAAATAATATCAAAAAAAAATCATCTTCTTATCAAAAACCTTGTTTAGAAAAATTTGAAATCAAACATCAATCAAAAGAAAAAAAAATTGATTTTGAAAGAGAAAATACAGAATTAAAATTAAAAATAGAAATTTTAGAGAAAGAATTAAATAAATTAAAATTAGAAAATCATGATTTGAAAAATAAATTAGAAATTGAATATATTCCAAAAAATAAAAAAAAATTATGTTAATGAATAATCAAAAAATTAAATTTAATTCATTTCATGATTATTCCTCAATAAGCACAAATGTTACAAAAGTTGAAACAAAAATTAATTCAGAACAAAATAGAAAAGAAAGTAGTAAAAATTCTTTAGAAAAAGATATTTCAATTTTCAATACAATTGAACCAAATAATAATAATAAAGATATTAAATTTAAATTAATTAAAAGTAGGCAAATTTTAAATTTAAATAAATATACTCAAAGTTATTGTAATATTAATGATATTATTAAAAATAAAAGTAAAGATTCAATGAGTAAGATGGAATTAATTAGAAAAAGAACTTTACATTTATTTGAAAATTATAATTGTCTTCTTCAAAAGTATAATAAATAATTTTATTAAATTATTGGATTTATGTTTTTGTAATTTATTTAAATATTAATAATTAATTTATCAATTTAAATAAATAAAATGAAAGAATAACCAATAATTATCCTAATAAATATTTATTCATTTTTTCAATTTGATTGAAAAAGTATGTTTTATATAATTCTTAAAATAATAAACAAAAAATAATACTCCAATAAAACCAAAATAGAAAATTCCTAAAATAATGATAAATTTTTTAAATTTACTCATTTCAGGATTTGCTTTAATATAAACACAAAAAGGAATAATAAAAATAAAAGAAACTTGAGCTGATGCAGCAATAAAAGAAAAAGCATTTACAATATTTTCAATATAAAAAGAAATAACAATTAAAATAGTTAATATAATACAAGAATAAAAAAAATTTTGTAGTAAAGTGAATTGTTTATCTTTATTAAATGCTATTTGTAACATAGGAATTAGCATATAATAATAAAGTAATTGATTACAAATCATTAAATTAATCATAAAAAAATGAGCAATTAATAATAGTTTAGTAAGATGAGGTCTATCTAAATATAATTGTTTTGTATGATTAAAAGTAGAAAAATAAGAAAAAAACATAACAATTAAATAAATAAATAATTCCGAATAATAAGTTCCTGTTCCAACTTGCATAACTCTTTTTTTAGTTTTATTTTTAATTTCATCAACTACACTTAATAAAGTTGAATGATTACCAAAAGCAATAATAAAATTTAAATGCATTTCTATAAAAGATAAAAAGTTAAAATGATCATAAAAAAATTTCACTTTAAATTTCCAAGTTTGAATATTCTCTCTAAAATACATAGGAAATTCAACTAAAATAACAAAAACAACATATAAAATTTGTAAAATTCCAATTGTAGAAACAATATAAAATTTAGAAATAGTTTGATAAGTAGAAATAGGAATTAAAATAAAACACAAAATAAGTAAAGAAATATAATAAGGATAAGTTTCATTATAAATATGAAAATGATGTAAAATTTCTCTTAAAAAATTTAATATAATAACATTCCAAGCAATAATAGAACCAAGAGAATTTATTAATAAAACAATAATTGCATAAGTAACCATATGATTATTAAAATAAACAGCAACAATATCATTATAAACATATATTTTATTTTTATTTGCTAAATTAAGTAAAATTTTAATAGTATATAAAGTACAAAATCCAACAAATAAAAAAATAATTAAAGATAAAAAAATACCATTTTTTTTAAAAAAATATGGTAAAGGTAACATTCCAGAACCTAAAGTTACACAAATTAATGCAAAAATTGATGCTCTTAATGAACCTGGTGCTAAAGGACTAAAATAAGTTTTATTTAATCCAGCTGATGAATATTTTCTTAAGGAATCTCTTTCATTTATTAAATATGATGATTCTTCTTCTTTTTCGATTTCCATATATGTAAAGTTTTTATATTTATATATATATTATTTTTTTTAATGAATTTTCACATTTTATAAGGGTTTTTTATATATTTTTATAAATTATTAAATTAATGTAATAATAATAATATTGATAGAAAAAGAAGAGAAAAAGAAGATTATTTTTAATTAAGTTTGTAATGTAAAATTTACATTTTTTTATCTTCTTTTTCATTATTCAATACTATATAAAATGCTAATCTTATTATAAATATAATTTATAATAATTATTACCTTCAAATAACGATTATATAATAATTTTATTATTCGTTTTATTAATTTCATTTTTAAATAGTCAAATAAACCAATCAAATATTCGTTAAATAATGAAATATATTCAATGAAAATAATAAGTGTTTAAAATTTCTTCTAATTTATTTTTTTTTAATGGTTTAGGAACTTCTTCAACAATACATTTAATTTCTTTTAAATTTTTTATTAAATTTTCTTCAATATGAGCTGAAATTATAATAATTTTTAAATTATTATTAATTTCTTTATTATCTATCAATTCTTGGATTTTTTTTGCTGCTTCTAAACCATTCATAACTGGCATCATCATATCTAAAAATAATATTTTATATTCTTTTTTTTCACAAACACAATTTATTTTATTTTTATTTAAAATTAAATCCAAACATTCTTGTCCATTTGAACTTATATCTGCATTTATATTAAATTTTTTTAACATATTTTTTATTGTCACTACATTAAAATTTTCATCATCACATATTAAAACATCATTACAATTACATAATGAAATTTTTGGATTTTCTAAATTGGATAAATTTTTTTTTTGAATTAATTTATTATCTTTTTTTTTTTTTAATGAAAAATTATCAAAGTCATTATTATTATTTTTTTTATTTTCATCATCATCAATATTATTATTATTCATATTATTTACTATATTTTTTATTTGTGGATTTATTAATTGAAAAGCATTTGTTTCTGTAGTTGGAGCTTTATAAACTTTTTTAAAATTGTATTTTTGTTTTTCTATTTCTTCTTTTTTCTTTTTTTTACTTTCTTTTTTTTCAATTATAATATTATTATATAAATTTTTATCTTTTTCATTAAATTTATTCAAAGAGTATTTAGGTAGTTCGTCATTAGAAAAATTTTTTTTATGTTTACTCTTAAAACAATATGAATTACTTATTAAAATAGTATCTTCAATATCTTCTTTTGTTTGAGAAATTTGACTTGAAAAAGGATTTTTTTCATTTGCAATTTTTATAAAAGGATCACTTTCCAATTTTTTTATATCATTAGGTTCACTATTTCTAATATTTTTACTATACATATTTTTATTATCTAAATTAGTAGAATTAGATATTTGAATATTATAATTAATAAAATAATTTTTTACAGTTTTTATTGAATTTCTAAATTGGGAAGTTGAACTAACAATTAATTCTGATTTTTTATCAATAACTAAAGATTGTAATTTATCACATAAAGAAAGTTGTCTATTAATTGCTTCTAAAGTCATTTCTTTTTGTTGATTTGTAAATTCATGTAAAGTTTCTTCTCTTTCTTCAATTTCATTTGTATATGGTAATATTAATGTTAATATTTTATCATCTAATTCATTATATATTGTTATATGAATTTTTAATAAATGACTTAATTTCACTAAAAATTCTTTAGTCATTTCATTTGTTTGAACACTATTTGAAAAATTAAATTGGTTATTATAGTTAAATAATACATCATCTATTATTTTGCTTCTTTTTTCTAATGAAAGAGTTTTTTTAATTTTTTGATTTGTAATCATTGAATTTGTTTTTGTATTTTTTTTAAAATTTATTTTTATCTTGTTTTCTTTTTTTATTTTATAGGATATTGTGAATCCATTGTTTTTTGGTATTATTCTATAAATATAATTAAATATTCCTCTTATAAAATTTTTTAAATGTATTTCATTTGAAATTATAAATTTATCATTTAAAAAAGAAAAATTTGAATCACATTTTATTTCTTTATAATTAAATAAAAGAATAAATTTATTTAACATTTTTGTAAATATATATTCTAAATTTATTTTACTTTGAAAACTTATTCTTTCATTATTTGTAATTTCAAAAATTACGGTAAAATACCATATAAAATTTTTAATAAAGGTTTTAATTAAATTAACGAGTAAATTAATTTGTTGTAATTTTGATTGAAAATTTTCTAAAGTAATTTCATAATTTTCTGTAATTTCTTGATTATATTCATCATAAATATTAGTTAAAGCATTTAAAGGATTATTTAATTCATGATATAAAGTAACTAAATATTGATATTTTAATACTTTCAATAAATTACCTTGTAATTCTTTTCTTTCATCATTATAATTATCAATAGAAATGTTAATTTCATTTTTAAAAAATTTAATTTTAACATATATCATTGATATAGAGGAAATAAAAGTCCCTGATATATCATTTGTTTGATTTGAAAAAATAAAATTATATAAGTTTAGATCTAGTAAAATATTATTTTCCCATTTTTTAAATTCTGTCATTTGTTCTTTTAATTTATTAAAATCATAAGTTTTTTTTAATTCTAATATTTCATAAGCATATGAATTCATTATCTTGATAGTATATTTTAGAGTTGTTGAATTTTTTTCTAATACTATTAATCCAATTGGAAAATGATTTAATTGTTCTTCAATATAAGTATCTTTTAATACATTTAAATCATTTCCACTTTTATATCGTTCATGAAAAAACATTTTATTAAAAATAATTAATTTAAAAATTAATTGTTTTTTCTTTTTATTGTTATGGTAATTTAATAAGTAATTGATTATATTTAATTAAATATTCTTTTATTTAAATTTTTTGTTTGAATTTAAAATAATATAATAAATTAAGAAATGATTGATTATTTTTTATATCATGGAAATAAATTATGAAGAAGTAATAAATAATATTTTTCAAAAAAAAAGAAATATAAACAGTACAAGAGCAGAATCAAATCCAATATCATTAAATGAAAATTATATGACAGAAATAAATTTTCCCAATAATATTAATAACATAGAAAAAAAGAAAAGATGTTTGACAGAAAATTTAGATATTCCCAATAAAAATTCAAATAAAAAAAATTCAAAATCAAAAGGAATTAAGAATAATATAAAAGGTAAATGTCACAAAAAAATTACTTCAACAAATAAAAATCATATGATTTCTTTATCTAATCTTTCTTCATTTAAAAAGCCAATAATAAAAAATGATAAATATGAAAAATATTTAAATCAAAAATTTGAAAAATATAATAAAGAAGAGTTAACTTTTAAAACTGCAAAACAATATAGTAATTGTAAACCTAATAAAAAAAAATTTTTAGATAGAATGGAATTTTATTCAATAAAAGAACAAAAAAAAAATGAAATAATAAAATTAATTGTTGAACAAATGTCTCCTAAAATTAAAGAAAAAGATAGAATAAAAATTTTTAATCATTTAATTGAAGATTCAAATAGAAGATTAGAAGAAAAAAATAATATATTAAATTTTAGTTATTTTGTTGATAAAAATAATATTAATAAGAAGAAAAAGAAAAAATTTAATGAAGCAAAATTTTTAGAAAAATATAATAAAGAAGTAATTGGAAAATTAAAAGAAAGAGAAAAGAATTTAGAATTATTAAGAAAAAGAAAAAAAGAAGAAGAAAAAGAAAAAGAAGATAAAATTGTTTATGAAAGAGAAAAAAGAATTATTAAACTTCCAAATAAAAAAATAAATGAAATTTCTAATAGAATGTATAATGAAGCTATTTTTTCTATTTTAAAAAAAGAAAATAAAAATAAAGAAAAAAATGAAATAAATTTAAGTAAGAATAATTTAAATTCTGAACCTACCATTATTCAAAAATCCAAAAATTTCTTTGAAAAAAATAAAGTTAATGATAATATTAAATTTAAGAATATGAATCATAGTAATAATTGTATTAATATGAATGACAATGACAATAATAATAATGATACAATATGTAATTATCATTCTAACAATGAATTTAGAGTTGAGACTGATACTACAAATTTAACTAAAGATAATTATACAATTCAAAGTGCTAAAATAATGGTCGATGTATTTTTTAATAAAATTAAATGATTTTTTAAAAAGATGAAAATACATTATTTCAGTGATTTATAAAATAAAAAATAAAAAAATTGAGAAAGAATTTTGATTTTTTTAATATTAATTATATTATTTATATAAATCTAATATTTAAAAATCAATTCAATAACCTAAAATTATAAAATTAATTTATTATTTTTTCTTCAATTATTATTAAACTTATAAAATCAAGGGTAAATAAGCAAAAAAAATTTGGAAAAAATACTTTTGAACAAAATTGTATAAAAATACAATTTTTATAATTTATCAAAATTTTTTTATTTAATTTTACCCATTTTTTTGAATTTTTGTTTCCATTTGATTTATTCTAATTTAAATCTTCTTTAATTTTTGAAATATTATTATTTGAATTTGAAATATTTTTCTTTTCTTCATTTATTTAAAGAATTTAAATTTGATTTAATATTTTTTTTTAATTTTTTTAAATGTTTTTCAGAAGTATTATATATAGGAAAACATTTATAATATTTTTTTTATAATTTATTTCAAAATTTTTATTCATTAATTTATTTATTCAAAATTAATAATTTTAATCAAAAATGAAATCAACAAGAACTTACAAAGAAGGAGGAAAATTAAGAAATTTAATAATAGAAATGTTAAATTCAAAAAAGGAAAATTTAAAAAAAACTAAAGTTTTATTAACACAAATCAATTCAAGTGTAAATAAAGAATGTTTAGTTCTTCAATTAAAAAAAGAATATAATTATATTAAAGATTTAAATGAAAGTTATAAAAGTTATGTAAAAATTATTAAAAAAATAAAAGACACTTATTTCAATAACCAAAAATCTATGAAAGAATATATTGATTTTATTAAAGCAGCTTATAAAGAAAATGTTAAAATTATTGATGATTATGAAGAAAAAAAAAAAGAAATTGAACGTGAAAAAAATAATATAATTAAGATAAATGAAGAAATATTTAATATAAAAAGTGAAACAAAAAAAAAGTTAAATATATCTTTATTAGAAATCACACAAAAAAATCAAATAAAGCAAGAAAAAATTGATCAACAAAGGAAAGAAATAAATAAATTAAATCTTCAAATTCAAGAAGAAAAAAAAGCTTTTCTAAGACTAGATAAAATAGAAGAACAAAAAAGAAAAAATTTACAAGAAAAAATAAAATTTTTTAAAGGTTTAATAAATTTTTTAAATGAAGAAATAACAAATAGTAATGAAATATCAAATTATATTCCAGTAAAATTAGAAGATGAAAGTATATCAAAAGATATACTTAAATTAGAAGATATGAAAATAAAATTAAATGAAGAAAAAATTAAAAATAAAAATTTATATAATTCCTTTAAAGAAATATCGTCTAGAATAACTAATATTTCTTCTATTGATGATAATAATATTTCTTTTAAAAAAGAAGCTAAAACTAATAGAGCAAATGCCTCTCCAATAGTTTCTTTAATGAAAAGAATGAATTTCCAAAAAAAAATATAAATGTGTTCACAATTAAATTGTATATAGTATAAAACATATTTTTTACTTGAGTTTAATATAGAGAGTAATTTTAAAAAAATATAAAAAAAAAAAGAATAATTTTTATTTAAATTTTTTTATAATTATTAATAGAAAAAAAACTAGATATTATTATTATTATTATTTATTATTCTATTTTCTCTTTCTTCAAACATTTTTTTTTTTTACAAGAAAAAAAAATATTTATTAAATTTAGAAGTTTAAAAATAGTATTTTATCTTTTAGAAAAGAAAAACAAAGAAAATTTGTTCTATTTATTTGTAATCATACAATTGAGATGGATTATTCTATTAATTCTTTAATTTCTAGATCTTATGAGATCAATAATGAAAATAATGAATTAAAATCAAATGAATTATATTATTATAAGCCTAACATTAAATATCCCTCGGAATTGAATCTATTTTTGAATTTAATCAAATTATTTGTTATAGTTCTTTATTTGTGAATTTTGGTCTTGATTTACCTAAACTTAAATAACATATTGAACCTAAAAGAAAGTAGTACAAGAAGAAAAGAAAAATAAGATGTAGAAAAAAAAAGTTAATGATAAAAAAAATAAAAGCAAAAAAATGATGATAAAAAATAAAAGAATTAGAAAATAAAATAATATTATTAAATTTAAAATTTTAAGATAAAAAAAAAGAGAGAAATTTTTTTGTTTTTTTTAAATTTTTTAAAATAAATATTTTCAATTTTCAATTAAAAAATTCCAAGTTAAACATATTTAAACATCAATATAACAATTAAGAAATTTATAAAAAATGAATTAAAAAAACAAATATCATAAAAAACACTGTGAAAAAAAATATAAAAAAAATTAAAAACTAACTTTATTATAAATTTCATCTCTATAATGTTTTAAACTTTCTCTAACATCATCTGGTTTTTCTTTAGCAATTCTAATTAAAATTCTAATTAAATCAAATAAAATATAATCATCATTAGGATTATCAGGATTAAAAATAAAAGGTTTAATAATAATACCATTTGCTTCTTGTAATTCCATACAAATTTTTTTATCATCAACAATAATAATTTTTTTAATATTTCTTCCTAATTTATTTAAATCTTTATAATAATTTTCATTAACTAAAGTTGCATTTTGTCTATATAATCTAAAAGAAAAAAATTTTTCTTCATTTTCAATAAAATTTATAATTTGATCTGCATATTCTTTTATTCCAGTTGTAAAAATAACTAATTCATAAAAAGGAAGAAGAGAATGTAAAAAATCTCTTAATCCAGGTCTTAATATTATATTATTTGAACCTTTTGGAACATTAACTAAAGTTTCATCAAGATCTAATACTAAAGTATAAGGTTTTGAAGGAGGAAAAGGTATTAATATATTATCATTATTATTATTTATATTTTGATTATTTATTTTTACAGGAGTTAATGATTGATTTCTTATAATATTTAAATTTAATTGACCTATATTTTGATTTGGTTTATTTCGAACTTTTACTGGAGTTTTTGCTAAATTTTTGAAATTTGCAATATTTTGGTTTTTTGAATTTAATTTGTTATAATTATTTATATTTTGAGATATATATAGTTTTGTTGATTGAATTTCTTTTTTTATGTAATTTTCATCATATTTATTTTCTTGGATAATAAAACGAGGATCATTTTGAATTATATAATTATTATTATTATTATTATCATTTTCATTTATGCTTATGTTTTGATTTTTTGTTAGATTTGAGTTTGAATATAATTTTTGAGGTATTATTGGAGTTTTACCTATTAATTTATTATAATTTGTATATGATTGGGGAATTCCATTATTTAATTGAAAATTTGAAGTTTGTGTTCTTTGATATATAATTTGTCTTTGTTTATTTGGTGTTGATGATTTCAATGGTTTTCTAAATAAAAAAACATTATTTGCACTATCACAAAAAGCACCTACTCCATTTAAATTTGTAATATTAGTATTTTGATATATTTGATTTCTTTGATTTGTTTTATAATTATTTTTCATATTAATATTTTGATTTATTGAATTTTGATTAGATAAAGATACATTATTTATTGATTTTATGATATTCTCTCTTTGATTTTCAATATAATTATTATTATCTGAATTTCTACTATTATATAATATATTATTTTTTACATTTACATGATTTGGATTTCTTACTTCATTAACATAAAAATCATAAACATTATCAAAAGTTTCATTTTTTAATTTTTTAAAAATAGGAAAATAATTATATTTATTTTCTTCTTCATTAATTCTACCATATTGATTTAAAATTTTTAATATTTTATTATGCATATCTTTACAAGATAACATTAAAACTTGAGATTCATCTTTTGGATTTATTTTAGAATCATTAAAAGAATTTGAATAAATACTTTCACTCATTAAATTATGAATATTCATAATATTTTTAATATCTTCAATAAAAAACCTTTGTTTATTTTTATTATTAATATCATATATAACAATCATTGAAAAAAACATTAACATTAAAGTATTTTTTATTAATTCATAATATTCATTATCTTTATTTTTTTCTAATATATCCTCATAAATATTAGTAAAACTTTCTATCCATGAATTACATTCTTTAGGACAAGGATAATTTTGTGAAGATAAATTTTGAATTTTTGAAAAAATAATATTTAAATTATTCACTAAATGATTATATTGAAAATTATTTAATAATTTTTTATTATTATTATCTTCACATTCTTTAGTTGGTGAAATATTTATAATATTTTGTTTTTGAATTAAAGGAGTTGAAGTTGTTGAAAGAGAAGATGATGATGGATTATAATTTTTATTATTATTTTCATATTTTAAATCTTTATTTGAAAAATTTAAATTTTTAACGAAATTTGAATTAAAATTTTGAGTATTTAAACGAAAATTTTGAAGATTTGTAAATAAATTTTTTTTATTTATTTGAGGATTTGATAAACTAAATGTACTTTTTACTGTTGATTCACTTAATGAACTATCTTTTCTATCTAATAGATATTTATTTTCTTTTTTTTCTTTAGAAGACATTTTTTAATTTTCTTTAACTAATATTTTTTTTAAAATGATATTAAATATAATAATATAAAAAACTTAATATAAAAAATAAAATATATTAAAAAAAAATATTTAATTATAAAAAAAAAGATTTTTAAATAAATGATTGTAATATTAATTATTTAAATATATTATTTTTCTTTTATATTTAAAAATTTTTTAACTATATTAATTAAATTTAAATTTTTGAAATTAAATAATAAAAATTTTTTATATCAATTGAATTAGTATGGAAAATATTAATTATTATTTATTTAATAACATTCTTGATAAAATTGTGATTTAATTGATTAATTTGGAAAAATCAAATTATATTATTTATTTAATTATTTTCCAAATTAAAAAAAAATTTTTTTAAAATTGCCCAACTAAAATTTACTATTTGAATGATTTTGAGAATTAATTTTAAATTAAAAAGTAAATGAGCATTTTACAAATGAAATTAAAAGCATCCTCTAAAACTGAATTAAAAAAGCAAATAAAGGAAAAATTAAATGATTTAGATGAAGAAGAATTAACAAATTTAAAATGGTACTTAATAACAAGAAAAGAAAATGAAATAATTGATAATACTAAAAAAGAAGATAAAAAGGAAATGACTGAAAAAAAAGAAGTAAATATTGAATCTGATGAAAAAAACAAAAAATTAGAAGAAAATATAAAAAATAAAACAACAAAAAGATTAGAATCTACTTTTAAAGAAAAAAGTTCTGAAAATAAAAAAGAAATGAAGAAAAAAAACAAAATTAAAAATAAGAAAAGAAAAAATAATGAAATTTTAATTATAGAGGAAGAAAATAAAAAAGAAGAATTTCTTTTAGAGGATATAACACAAAAAGAAAAAGAAAAAAAAAATGTTGATTCTTCACTCAATAAGAAAAGAAGTAGAAGTAACTTAAAAAAATCAATTAATAAAATTGTGAATGATAATCTTAAAAATTTATCAATCAATGAAAAAGAAAATAAAAATGTAAATAAAAAAAAGGATGAAGTTGTAACTATTGAAATTAAGTAAAGAAATAAATCTTATGAATTATATATTATTTTTAATTTTTTTTTTCAAATTATCATCAATATTTAAAAAATTTTTGTTTTTAATAAATATAAAATAATTTATAAATATTATTAAAAAGTTTTTTATAAAAAATGATAGAAGGAGATATAATAAATTTAGCAGAAATACAAGAATTATTTCCAAAAATCGAAATTTATTCTTATCCGAAAATTCAAAAAATTTTTTATTTTTTTTTTCTTATGAATAAACACAAACCGAATAGTCAATATTTATTTTTTATTTTAAAATTGTTATATTTTTTTCAAATGACAAAACATAGTTTATTAGGAACTCCTGTTAAATATCAAAAATTAGATAGTTTTTTTAGATTTGTTGATTACTTTAAATATATTTTATTCCCTCATGAATATATTAATTCAAAGAATTCTTTTTATTTTTTTTATATAATAAGTTGTGTTATCCTTTTTATCCAAATAATTTTACTTTTATATTTATTTATCAAAATGAATAATAATCCAAAAATTATTTTAATTAAAATTTTTTCTTCTTTATCATTAATAATTTTAAACTATCTTTTATGTCCTTTAATTAATATTTTTTGTTTAAGTTTTGTGATTAAAAATGGGAAACATATTTATACAATGGAAAAATTACATTCTCTTAAATTTTATTTTGTAACAATAATATCAACAATATTTTTGTTGTTTTTATTAATATATTCATTATTATTATCAATATTTTTTAATGAAGTTGGTTCAATCAAAAAGAAAAGAATATATTGTAGAGTATGTTCAAATTATGAACTTTATTCAACTATTCATGGACTTTTAATTTATATTATAGGTTTTATTCATTTTCATTATTATCCAAATAACTCTACTTTTAGAGACTGTTATAGAATATTTCTTTTTATATCAAATATTGGATTTTATTTATATTTTATTTTAAAAGTTTATTTTTATAATTATATTATAAATATAATTTTTTTATGTGGTTATGGATATAATATTTGGATTGGATTTTGCCTTTTAATAGCAACAATATATAAATTTAATGAATTATTTATTATGGTTCTTATTGGAGTTTTTTTATTTACATTATTATCAATTTTAGTTGAAAATTGCAGAGTTGATTATTATTTATTTCATGCCAATGTTTATGATGCTAATTCAATTAAAAATTTAGAAATTTTTTTAAATGGAATTGATGAATTAGGTCAATTAACTAATTATTCTGATAGAACTACAGTTTCTGGAATAATAAATATTTTTGAAGATTATTTTAATTCGAATTTAGATATTAAAGATAATTATTATTCTATTAATGAAAATCCTGCAATGCAGAAAAAATTCGGTAAAAATGGAATGGCAATAAAATTATATTCTATTATTTATTCAATTTATTATACTTTTGTTGAAAAATCTAATATAAAAGAAGAAGTTTTAATCAGATTTTGTTATTTTTTAATAAATAAATTAAACAATTTTGGTTATTGCGCTTATCTCTGTTCAAAAGTAAAATTTTTAAAATTCAAACAAATGTATTTTAAATTTATTTTAATGGAAGAATTAAAGGAATATTTATTAGAAGGATTATTTAATAAAGTCATTAAAAAAGATTCTTATTATCATATTGAAGTAACAAAAGTAATATTATATTATAAATATCTTAATGATTTAAAAATAAAAATATATGATGCTGCTTCATCTCAAGTTGATTATTTTAGTATTTTAAAAGCAAATACTCAAATAAGTGGTAAATCTTCTTTAAATTTTTTAAAAATTGGGTCAAATATATTAAAATTAAGAAAAGAGATTATAGAATTATGGGATAAAATAATCAAGATAAATCCTTTTTGTATTGAAGCAGAAAAAGATTATTTAATGTATATTGAAAATATTATTCAAGATGATGAATTATTCAAGGAAGAAAGTAAAAAATTTAATTTTTTAAGAACTAAGGAAGATAGAAAAAAAAATAATATGTATTATAATTTGTTTTCACCAAATGATACTTTTATTTTACTTGATGGATATAATTCAAAAGGAAAAATATTATATTTTACTCCTAATTTTCCAGAAGTTTTTAATATTTCACCAAAAGAATGTTTAAGTTTATATATGTATGATTTAATGCCAAAATGTGTTTCAGAATTTCATGATGCTATATTAAAAGACACTTTAAAATATACAGGATTAAAATTCTTATATAGAAGAGAAGTAGTTGTTTCAATTAGAGTAAAAGAAATTTTATATAATGTTAAAACATTTGTTAAAATTTTACCGAATTTAGCCAATGGTTTAATATATTTAATTTCTTTTAAAAAATTATCTTTAAATAATTTTATAATTGTAACTGATAGTTTATTTAGAATAAGCGCAATGACAGATAATATAAATATATTAAATCCAAATAAAAATATTCAAACACCTAATTTAACAAATCCTTTTTCTTTTAATAAAATTATGATTGGGAAAAGTGTTGCACTTTTAGTTCCTGACATATTAAAATTTATAATATATGAAGAACAAAAATATATAATTGAAAATGGGCAAGATTATACTGGTAATTTTTTTACTAATACTCATAATCTTTCTGAAGCACCAATAAATAATATTATAGATAAAATTAAAGAACATGGTCAATTATTATTCATGTATGAAAGTCATAAAGGTAATAATCATAGTTCTTCAGTTATTAGTAAAAGAAAAACAGACATTAATATTGATTATATGGAATTCAATGAAATTTATAATTTATGTAAAAATGCTGGAGGAATAAATTTTCCTATTAATTTTAAAGTTGTTACTAAAAGTTATTTCAACGACAAATACCATTTTTTTAAAATTTATATTCAAGCCAATACTAATGTTCAAGAATCATTGCATTATTTAATTTTAAAAGAAAGTGCAGGAAATTTAAATATAAATCAAGGAAATAAGCCTAAAGTTATTAAAATTACAGTTAAAGATACAATTTCAACAAGTAAACAAGAAATTAATAATTTAAAAGAAAAAGAGAAAGGAATTTATAATAATAATAATAATAAAAAAAGTTTATTATTAAGAAAAGTTTCGAAAAATAAATTTAAAAAAATAAAAGATGAAATAATATATTTAAATGTAAAATCCAAAATAATAAATAAAAAAATTCCAAAATTTTTAATAAAATTATCTTTTTCAATATCATTATTTTCAATTACAACTTTTATACTAATAACTATGAATAATTTATCAATAGATAAAAAATTTAATAAAATTGAAGATTATTTAACTCAAAATTTATATTTTAACAATTCAAAAGTTCAAACAAGTACATTATATATAATTGCATCAGAATTTTTATTATATAAATTAGGATTTCCTTTAAATGATTCTATGTGTCAAGGAGATTGTTTAAATTTATATAAAATATGTTTAAAAGATTTATTAATAGATTTAAAAAATGGATTAACAATGTCCTTAAATTTTGATAATGATTTTCAAACAATTATTTTTACAAAACAACCAATGTTAGTTTATGTTAATAAAAATATTCCTCCAAGTGAAGATTCTGCTGATACATATTCTTTATTATATTTTACAATTTCTGATTGTTTAAAAATTATTGATTATATTTATGACTATATTGAAGGTAATGAAATTATTGATATTCAAATTCACAATGCTGTATTAAATACTTATTTATATATATTTAATAATTTTATTGGTTATGGTTTTTATGGAGATGATAAAATTAAAAAAATGAGTGAAAGTAGATTTTGTATGAGTTATATTTTTTTAATAATAAATGCCGTTGTTTATTTTGTTACTTTTTCATATGCTATTTTTATCATTATTAAAAAATATCAAACTGAGATTTATTATTTAGAAAAAATTATTAATTTTCAAACTGATGATTTTGATAAATATTTCAAATATTTAGAAGATTTAAAAAAAAAATTAAAAAATGAAACTACTGATAAAGAAGAGGAAGAAGATGATAAAAAAGATAAACAAATTACTTTTACAAAAGAAAAAATTAGTGAAAAAGAAGATGAAAAAAAGAAAATTAAAAATAAAAAAGAAAAAAAAGCAAAAACAATTAAATTATTTCAACAAAAAAATGAAAAAAAAAGGATAATGTCAAAGTTTTTTTTAAATCAAAATTTATTATCAGGATATAAAATAGGTTCAATATTTGTATTAGCAATGTCATATTATTTATTAATATATTTTATATATAAAAGCCAGAAAAATAAATATATAAAATATGATAATATTCAAGCTGAAGTATTATCTTCAGGATTAAATACATTTATGGATTTTGTAAATATAAAACATGAAATAACTGAATTTGGAATTTTTTATACAGATTATGAAATTTGTATTGAACAATTAAATAATAATAATGAATCTCTATGCTTAATAAATTATACATATTATTCTATAGAAAATATCACAGAAGCACAATTTTTATTTTCAATCCAAAATAAAACTGATATTTATGATTTAAATGATAATGGTAATTTAATGTTAAATTTAATTAATAAAAGGAATTATGCTCAAAATCCAATTGAAGGTCAATTAGCTACAATTTATATAGGAGATATGTGTAAAGGTATTTCATATCCAAATTATACTTTTTGTGCAAATTATTGGGATTCAATTTTATTACAAGGTTTAAAACAAGCTACTATTTATGGAGAAAATTTACTTAAAAAACTATTAATTGGATTTGAAAATTATAATGAAAATAACAATCTTAAAGATTTAATGAGTGTTTTAGAAATTTTTTATTCTATTGAAATTTATATTATTAGCTTTTTTTTCCCTGCAATAAAAGCTGAAATTATGTTATTTGATGTTCTAAAACAAAATAAATTTAATAATATGATTCAAATTTTTAATGCTATGGTTTATATTTCTGCGGTTGAAATTGTTATTTTATATTCTACTTTAATGTTATCTATTTATCAAATGAAAGATACTAATTCTTTAATGAATTTTGTTGTAATTTTTCCTTTGAAATATGTTTATGAAAAAAATGATTTTTATCATGATATAATTGAGCTTAATCATGGGTATTTTTAAAAAATTAATTAATTTTTTAGCATTGTATTTAAATAATATTATAATTAAGTGTTAAATATTTTATAAATATTATAATAAAAATCATATTAAAAAAATAAAATTAAAATTTAATTTTAATTATATAATATTAAATAAATATTTAATAAAAATAAATAAATAAATTTTAATTATATTAAATAGATAAAGAAATAAAATATTAGAAGAATGAATATAAACCAAGCAAAAGTAGAAGGAGTAAATTATTACTTTCAAAATATTTTAAAAATACAAGATAGAAAAGTTTAACTCAAAAATAAATATTTCACCAAAATTAGAATATGAGATAATAGAATGAGCAGAAAATAGAATAAAAAAATTCAAAAATATCAAAAGGAAAGAAAATATGAATATAAATTATTATATTCTAACAGAAAGATTTAATAAAAAAATGAAATAAATATGTAAAGACAAATTTGGGTTATATTGAAGATAATATTGGTAAAGAAAATTATTGAAATGAGTGAATGATATATAATATCTGGTTTTTTAGTTTAAAAATTGCAAAAAGAAAGTTTAAGTAAAATATATAAAAAAAATTGAAAAAAAATGAATAAAAAGAAGGACTTTTTAACATTAGATTTTTTCTCTAAATTTATAAAATAAAAATTCAAGTCTACTTTATTCTTTTAATCATATAATTCAGAAATTAATATTATATAATTATACATATTATTTATAATAGAAAATTTCATATAATTTTTATTATAATTTAACAAAATTATTGATTTTCATTTATTAATTGTTTTATCATTTCTTTCTCTTCTTTTATATCTTGAATAGTTTTTTCATTGTTTTTTCCATTATCTTCATCTAAAGTGAAATAATTTATTTTATCTTTTGAATGTTCAAAAACATGATGAATAATATTATTATCTTCCTTTTTAATATGTAGAATTTTTAAATTTATGTTTTTTCCTTTTATAATTGTAGAAACATTTTTAATAACATATTTTTTATTTTCAGGAAATTCAACAAAAAGAATATCTTTAGCAACATAATTAGGTAAAAGAGATTTTTTTCTTTGAATACCTTGACTTATTCTTTCTTGTTTTTTCTTTTCTTTTTTTTCATTAAATTCTTTTTCCAATCTTTCAAATTTTTCTTTCTTTTCCATTTTTTTTAAAAAATCATTATAAACATCAATTGGATTAATTTCATCAAATTCAGAATTAAAATTATCTATTTTTCCTTCTAAAAAATCATCATATTCCATTTTCTTTTCTAAATTACTTAAAACATAATATGCTTCTGTACATTTATTAAAATAATTTTTTTCTTCTTCATTTTCAGTTTTAATATCTGTTTTTGATATAACTTCATAATATCCTTTTTCTATTTCTTTTTTATTTGATTTTTCTGATATTCCTAAAATTGAATAATAATCTTCATGTGATGATGAACAACATCCCATTTGTTATTCGTTTTTTAAATTTATCTTTTAAAATAATTTAATTTTTATCACTTTAATTTTTATAATTCAATTTTTTAAATTGTTAACTTAAATTAAATGAATAAAAATAAAAGTAAATCACCAAAAAATTCACAAGTATTAAATTTCAATTTAGAAACAAAAAATTTACAATATACACTTCAATTAAAAGAAAATGAAATAGAATCTTTAAAAAATGATATTCAAAATAAAAAATTATATATATTAAATTTAGAAGGAGAAATTTCAAATTTAAAAAATGCATATCTTAAAAGTTATAAATTAGATAAAGAGTTAAAAACTTATAAAACTAAATCAGATAATTTAGAAAAAGAAGTAGAAAAATTAAATAATAATTTAATAAATCAACAAAAACAATTTGATGATGAAAAAAGAAATTTAGAAAAATTACATAAAAGTCAAATTTTACAATTAAAATTAGCAAATGAAACTTATTCTCAAAAAATAGAAATAGCAAATCAATTAATGATAGATAAAAATAATTTAATGAAAGAAGTAGATAATTTAAAACAAGAAAAAGAAGATATTATATTTAATAATAATGAAACAATGAGAACAAAAGAAATTAAAAATCAAATTAAATTTTCTAAATTAAAAAAAAAAATGATGAATAATATAAATACAACTCAAGCAAAAGTAACTGAATTAAATATTCAATATATGGATGTTTCTACTAAATTAACTTTACTTCAAAATCATCAATTATTAATTCAATTAGAATATCAAAATCAACAAATTGATGAATTAAATGAAAAAAATAAAGAATTAGAAAAAAAAGTTTTTAATTTAAATAAAGATATTGATATTCATAAAGAAGTTGAATTGTCTTTAGCTGAAAAAAATAAAAAATTAAATTTCGAAATTTTAAAATTAAAAAAAGGAAAAAGTGAAAATGAAAAAAATGAAAATGAAAGTAAAAGTCAAATTAATAATTCTATTACAAATAATAATATTTCTTTTGGTTTTGATGAAAATAATTCTATTAACACCAATTATAATCAAATTAAAGCTTTAGAAAAAAAAGTTTTAAATTTAGAAAAAAAATTATCTCAAAAAATAAAAGATTATAACATTTTAAAAGATAATTTTGAATTTATAGAAACAAAGTTAAAAAATTATGAAAGAAAATATTGTGGTTTATTTAATTTCTTTGAAGAAAGTTTAAAATTATTTTGTGATGATGAAGAAATAAAAAATAATAAAAACATTTATATTAATAATGAATCATTACAAAAATGTGATTTTAATGTTTTTTCAAAAAAAGAAAAATATTCTATTTTAGTAATATTAATGAAATATTTATTACCTTTAGTTAATTCGAGTGAAATTGGAAATAGTTTAGGAAATATAAATTTAAATATTAATTATCAAAAAAAATTATTTGATATTTTTGAAAATAAAAAACATGTTCTTAAATCAAGTAGAAGTACTAATGATATTAGAAAAACTAATAAAAAAAATAATATTTCACAAGTTTGTATTGAAAATTTACCTTCTATAAGATTATTTAAAAGTTTTAATCCAAGTAAAATGATTTATAGGAATGAAAATAAGTAAAATATATTTGTACTTATATATTACTTAATTTATATTTTTTTATATAATTTATGAAATATAATAGATTATTTTATATCAAAATCAGAATTATTTGAAGAATTATCATCTTCATTTTCAAAAGGATTATTGTTACTATTTTCTTTAATATCTTCTTCTAAATCACTTTCATTATTATTTTCTATTATATTCTCATTATAATCCTTATTATTAGGAGTTTTAACTATTTGATTTAATTGATTTCTAACTGAAATAATATGTTTTCTTTCTTTTATATTAATATAACAAATGAATAAAAATATAAGAAAAATAATAATAAGTAAAATTAAAAAAAATAGTCTCCTAATATTTTCTTGAAGTGTATTTAATGCCTTACAGTCTGAACGAACAAATCCTAAACTATAATTTTCTCTATCAAAAATTATATCATATCCTTTCATCCAAGTTGTTCCTAAAATAAAATTATTTCCTTTATTATTAAATCCTAAACAAATAGTATTATTATATTCATCATTATTAGAAATATTAAAATAATAATGTTTTGAATACCAAATATATTCAAATTCATTATTAATATTAAATTTAATATCTGGAAAAATATTATTTATAGCAAATAATATTTCACTATTATTTTTAAAAGTAAAACAATGACCATAATCATTTAATTTATTATAAGTTCCACATTTTCCAGTTAATTTATATTCTTCTTTATCACAAATTTTTAGAATTTTCTTAATAATTTTATCACCAAATTTTTTAGGAATAAAAGTATATGTTGAACCAGAATCAATTAAAGCATCTTTTTTAACAGCAAAACTTTCATTATTGATTGAAATGTTAATTATATTTATAATATAATGTTCATTATCTTCTTTAAACTTAGTATAAAATATTTTATTTGATTTATGAAATAATTTATTTATTTCACCAATTGAAAAATAACCTCCTTCATCATCAAAACATAATGTAAAAATATTATTGTTAATAATTCCATTTTTTTTTAAAATAGAAATAAAACTTTTTTCATTATTACTTAAACCAATAATCCCATCTACTAATTGATTTTCAAAAATTAAACTTTCTTTTATAGTACAACCAATAGGAATTGAATTATTGTGATTGCTTTTAAATTCAAAATTAATAATTTCATCTACAAAAAAACCTTCTAATGAACTTCCTTCACTATAATTTATTTGAAAATAACATTCGCTATTATTATAATCACTATTATTGCAAATATTATTTACCATATTACATTTAATATTATTACATTCAATAATATTTTCTTCATTAATTGGAAAAGGATTATTTAAATGAATACCACAGTTTTTACATAAGGAACATGGTGAAGTTGTTATTGAACTACCTGTATCTAATATATAAGTTTGATTTGAATTTTTTTTACCTATATATAAATTTGTATAATAATAATGAAGTATATTTGAATTTCCATATATTGGAGAATTTATTAATAAATTTCTTAAGGGTTTTTTTTGTTTTTTTGTGTTTATTCTTATAAATGATTCTAATGTCGTTTTTATTATGATTATTAACATTAGAAATTTCATTATTTATTTTAATTATTTAATTAAAAATATTTTTCTTATTTAACATTTTGGTAGCAGTAAGAATCATAAAATTTAATAATAAAAACAAAAAACTAATTATATTATCTTAAAAACATGAAAATATTTTTCATATTAATTCTTATTTTGAATATAATAAATACATATGAAAAAGAAAAAGGAAAAGAAATAAAAAAAGAAACTTTAATAAAGAAACTAAACATATATAGAGTTTATAGTGTAAAATTAAAACCAAATAAATCAATAAACTCTCAAATTAAAAAATTAAAAGTATCAAAACAATTCAAAAATTGGGTGAACAATCTAAAAGATATAAACAAAGTAAATATTTTTCAAAAATATAAAACAAAATATCATTATAATTCAGGAGGAAAATCATTTATTGAATATGCGGTAATACAAAAAAGAAATGTTGCTGAAAAAAAAAAAGGTATAATTGAAAATAAAAGTGTTAATACAATTTCTTATATTTTTGCTCGACTTAAATTAAAAAGAAATTATAGAAGAAGAATTCAAAAATATTGTTATAAAATTTTATTTTTTTTTAATTATTGTTGGAATAAAAGAATTCCTTTACCTTTGACTTATAATGTTAATAAAGATGTTGAATTTTTTATTAAAAACAATTTAAGGAAGATATTAAATAGAGAAATAAAAAATATTAATAAAAAATCAAAAAAAAAAGAAAAAATTATTAAAGGTAATATATTAGAAATAAAAAAAAAGAGAAAATCCAAAAATGAAAATAAGAAAGATAAAAAAAAAGAATCAAAGGAAAAAAAAGTAGAAAAACAATTAAAAGAATTAGAAAAAGCACTTAAAAAAAAAAAAGGAAAAAACAATAATAAAAATGATGAAAAAGAAATTGAAAAACCAAAAAAAAAAAGAGGAAGAAAAAGAAAAAAAAAAAATGAAGAAAATTTAAATGAAAAAAAAAATGATGAAAAAGAAATTGAAAAACCAAAAAAAAAAAGAGGAAGAAAGAGAAAAAAAAAAAATGAT